>JABJVT010000007.1:6640136-6816352 GCA_014170255.2 Drosophila triauraria
CAATGATCAGGCAATCGCCGATCTTTTGCTCTGTTTCTTTCAAACTACTTATTCTCAGTCATCCGATTCAAAAACCAGACCTATTCTTTCTTATAGCATGCCCAAATCAAACCTTATCTTCAGTCCCCTAGCTTAAACGAAAATCTTCGCCTGTTTACTCATGATTCCCCATTTGATGGACCACCAGGCTATGTGCACACTAGGTATTGTGCCGAAGACCCTGTACAGTCCCCTTCTAAAATTGATTGTTCACCTTATTCTTAGAAACATCCTAATTTCACTTATTTGGAAGGAACAATTCGTCATTCGTTGTCAGTAAAGCAATTGACTCCATTAGTCATTTCCCTTCTTGTTAGAAACTTGACAAAAGGGTTTTCCTGTCGATCTTCTTAATTGGATCTTCCTGATCCTGGCCTTCCCAATGGAGTATCTGTTGCTCGTCACTTCCTCGGCGACGGATAATGCTCTGGCTGCTCGTCCGTCCGGAATGATCATTGATCTCCTGCCGACTGTAATCTTGTTCCTGTCGCTCCGGCTGGTAATCCGACTCCAGGAATGGTTACTGATCAACTGCTGACTGCTGATCCTGTTGCTGCTCCTGCTTCTCATCCGATAATTGCTGCCGCTGCTGGTAATGATCTGATTCCTGTTGCTGCTGCTGTTAGTCATCCGAATCCTGTTGCTGCTGCTGTTAGTCATCCGATTCCTGTTGCTGCTGCTGTTAGTCATCCGATTCCTGTTCCTTTTATGATGTCTAACGTCTGCACCACTACACCTTATGGTGTTGAGTGCGGATCAACTACGATGTGCAATGCTGCCAGTACCTCCGGTCCTGCCACCGATGGGCGTAGCCCCCCCCATCCGTTCCTCAGGACTATTGCTCAGAGCCGGTTCCTCTCAAAACCATTTTTGTCTCTCGGCTCATGCCAGAAGCCACGAAGGATGATATTAAAATCACGTTTGCTCCATACTCTTGAAGTTTCTCCGAATGACATCATAGTCACTAAATTTAATTTTAAATCGTCATTTAAAATTATACTTCCGATTCTTTTGACTAAAGCTCTTGACCCAAATATTTGGCCTGAACACGATACTTCATGAATTCCTTTATAAGAAGTCCAACCAGAATCCCAGCATTAATAATCCAAAAACTAAATCATATTTTTAAACTAGCTCAAATTTATTCTAAAAGTGCCTCGTTTGATTTTGATGCTATCGCCTTTTCAGAAACGTGGCTAAATTCTTCAGTTTTGGATTAGGAAATTTTAGTTAATAATTTTTCAATTTACCGATCCGAGTGCCTTTTTGGTGACGGTGTTCTTATTGCTGTTAAAATGACTTTCCTCTGATTTATTTCCATTTATTAATACTGAGGTCTCCCCTTTGACCTATCTTTTGAATCTATCGCTAAAACAATGTTCTCTCCCAAGTATTTGAATGAGTCTTTTATCATTCCCTCCATAAAAGGGCTCTAGATCAAATGTAGCCAGTTATCGTGCCATCGCCAAGCTCGCTATCCCTAAGCTTCTGGAGCATTTGATAACTCGTCAACAACACCTATGCCTGGTGTCATCATCGCAAAACAAAACACGACCGTTCACTTTGAAAGAGAAAACGAATTCCACTACAGCACGTCACGACTTTATTGATGGCTAGCTTGACATTTAGCTGATTCCTTAGATCGCTTGCTCGATCTTAGCATTGTCTCAATTCCAGTCAGTTTGCAATCCCCCCATCCCTTCCATTCCATTTCCAAAGGTTATAATTTTGCCATGATATTTGCAAGGCTCATATATATTCTTGATCAGCATCACCAGAGTCAATCTAGCCATGTCCGTCTGTCTGTCCGTCTGTCGATTTCCGCGAACTAGTCTATCAGTTTTGAGCTATCGGGCAGCAATTTTCAGCATAGTCTAATTTCTTCAGCACGCAGCATATGTCGGAATGGCCGAACTCGACCACTATATTCTATAGCTGACCGCGAAATTAATGTAAAAAATTTTAACTCTTTTGTTTTTCAACGTATATCAATCAATTTCAAGATATAGCAGTTTTTAGAATTACGGTTTTAATTTCATTAAGATCAGACAACTATATCATATAGCTGCCATAGAAACGATTGGTCGATTTAAATGAAAGTAAATTTCTACAAAATGTAAAATTCTACATGTAAAATGTAAAATTGTACATAAATGTAAAATTCTGCATGTAAAATGTAAAATTCTTTATATAAAATGTACAATTTTACAAACTAAGATACTTTTTCAATTGTAACCAAATGAATCGATTTTCAATAATCCATTTGCACACTGCAAGGGTATACAAATTTCGGATTACCGAAGATAGCTCTTTCTTGTTACTGAATGTGTTCCGTTTTACATATATTTTATAGAGATTTGACTCGGCCCAAAACATTAAGTCCATCTCTATTCTAAATTTAAACGTAACAGTTCTCAAGCTGTCCATTTTCCTTCGTTAGCTCGGTCAAAGTTCACCCTGCTTAACGCGCAGTGTGTAAAACTACTTGACTCAATGTTGGGTTCAGTTTGCCAGGACCCAAAGCCGTTTTATAATTTTGACAACACTAAACGTAAGCCTATTGCACATCTTTCCTCGCTTTCATTTAAAATACGACAGCTAACAATGATCAGGCAATCGCCGATCTTTTGCTCTGTTTCTTCAAACTACTTATTCTCAGTCATCCGATTCAAACCAGACCTATTCTTTCTATAGCATGCCCAAATCAAACCTTATCTTCAGTCCTAGCTTAAACGAAAATCTTCAGCCTGTTTACTCGCCAGTTCCCGATGGAATACCAGGCTATGTGCCTAGGTATTGTGCCGAGGCCCTGTGCAGTCCCCTTCTAAAATTGTTCAAAAATTGGTCCCAAGCCACTGATGGGCGTAGCCCCCCCATCCCGTTCCTCAGGACTATTGCTCAGAGCCGTGGTTCCTCTCAAAACCATTTTTGTCTCTCGGCTCATGCCGGAAGCCACGGAAGGATGATATTAAAAATCACGTTTGCTCCATACTTGAAGTTTCTCCGAATGACATCATAGTCACTAAATTTAATTTTAAATCGTCATTTAAAATTATACTTCCGAATTCCTTTTTGAGTTCGCTCTTGACCCAAATATTTGGCCTGAACACACGATACTTCATAAATTCCTTTATAAGAAGTCTAACCAGAATCCCAGCATTAATAATCCAAAAACTAAATCATATTTTAAACTAGCTCAAATTTATTCTAAAAGTGCCTCGTTTGATTTTGATGCTATCGCCTTTTCAGAAACGTGGCTAAATTCTTCAGTTTTGGATTAGGAAATTTTAGTTAATAATTTTTCAATTTACCGATCCGAGTGCTCAGCTTTTGGTGGCGGTGTTCTTATTGCTGTTAAAATGACTTTTCCTCTGATTTATTTCCATTTATTAATACTGAGGTCTCCCTTTGACCTATCTTTTGAATCTATCGCTAAAACAATGTTTTCTCCCAAGTATTTGGAATGAGTCTTTTATCATTCCCTCCATAAAAGGGCTCTAGATCAAATGTAGCCAATTATCGTGCCATCGCCAAGCTCTCGGCTATCCCTAAGCTTCTGGAGCATTTGATAACTCGTCAACTGCAACACCTATGCCTGGTGTCATCATCGCAACGTGGTTTTTAAACAGCGATCCACAACTATTTATCTATTGGAATTCACTAATCTGATCAACCGAAGTTTTCAAAGTCGTATGCAAGTTGATGTTATCTTTACAGACTTCAGTAAAGCGTTTGATTCTGTAAATCACTCACTCTTCTTCACAAAACTATCTCTTTTAGGATTTTTCCTTCTATTCTGAAATGGAGCATTTCTTATTTGTCAAACCGTACTCAACGTGTTCTGTTCAATAATGTACTGTCTAATGTTATCAATGTCACTTCCGGTGTCTCACAAGGCAGTCACCTTGGTCCACTTCTCTTTATCTTGTTTATTAACGACCTTCCAAAAGTGATATCCTTCTCATCTGTTCTAATGTATGCCGATGACGTCAAGATCTGCCTACCATACTCAAATCGACTCTCACATAATGGCCTTCAACATGACTTAAATTCTCTTCTCAGTTGGTTTCGATAAATCTTCTATTTCTTAACTACTCTAAATGTAAGCTCATGACCTTTTATCGCTATTCTCCTAATCTTGTCTCCTACTCCTTGGGGAATCATTCACTTGATCGGATAGAATCATCGAACGACCTAGGAGTTCTTTTCGATCACAAATTAAGTTTTAAGAGCCACATTACTGCCATGGTAAATAAAGCTAAAGGTTTATCAAGCGATGGTCCAAAGAATTTAATGACCCTTATACTACAAAGACTCTCTATGTATCCTTAGTCCGACCAATCCTAGAGTATTGTTCCTGTGTGTGGAGCCCGCAGTACAAGAACAACAAGATCTAATTGAATCTGTTCAGAAGCAATTTCTTATCCTTGCCCTTCGAAATTTAAACTGGGATTCTGAAAGATTCTTACCGAGTTACCGGCATAGGCTTAAATTAATCGACCTTCCGTCCCTACATCATCGCCGAGTTTGTAGTGGAGCGATCTTCGTCCACAAGCGCCTTCTCGGTCTTATCGACCTCGCAATTTTTATTAAGTAATGTTGATATTGCTGTCCCCTTGATATTAAGTAATGTTGATATTGCTGTCCCTTCAAGATTTACTCGTTCTTTCCGTCCCTTACGTTTGCCTATATGTAAATAGCACGACCCATTTAGTGTTTTATGTAAAAATTTCAATGCTGTGAACCATATCATTTCTAACGAATCAATCGAGGTCATTACAAATAATATTTACATGTTTCTTGAGTCGTCCAAATTGTAATTTGGTTAAGTTTAATGGTTAAGTTATTGTTTAGAATTTAAGTATAGATATAGATATTTGTATAGATATTTGTTATGCAAAATAAATAAATAAAAAAAATAAAACTATCCAGTCCCACATGATGCGGACAGCGCTAGAAGATTTGTTGCATTTTGTAATTATTAAAGACGGTTTATAAGAAATTTTGCCGACTTTTCTTGTCACATAACACGAGTATGTAAGAAAAATGTAAAATTTGAATGGACAACCAAATGCCAAAACGCTTTCGAACATTTAAAATCGGCATTAATGAAACCAACTCTTTTACAATATTCAGATTTAAGCAAAGAATTTTGCATAATTGCAGATGCTAGTAAGCAACCATGTGGAGCAGTCCTAACGCAAAACAAAAATGGACTCTAGCTTCCAATTGCATACGCATTAAGATCTTTTACAAAGGGCGAAAGCAACAAAAGTACAACAGAACAAGAACTATCAGCTATTCATTAGGCAATAACACATTTCAGGTGTAGTATGCATGTATCGTGTAGCGAGTGCACACAGTACCAATGTTTACATTGTGCTACAGAATTGTTACATAAACATAAGCAATGGCCAAGTGGCCGGCCGAAATGCGATCACCCTATTGCGCCTCAGAGCTAACGGTATGGGAAGTGCAAGTGTCAGCGAATTCCCACCGCTTGACAACGCACACAATAAACACATGCATATACCCTGCAGTACCAGTTGTCATCAATAGGCCGTTGTCATCAACGTTTCATCAACGCGCCGACTGCGACTTCGGCCGAACCGACGCTCTCGTTCAATCGTGTCAAAACCGACTCTCTCGCTCTCAATTCTATCTCGCTCAATTTCTCTCTTCAAAATTATGTTGATGACAGTTTGATGAAATGTTGATGACATGTTTACATGTGCGACAAAAGATGCAGAATCGGGACCATGTCAAAAGAAAAGAACAATAGAGATTAAAAACAGTGGTGGATAATATTAACAAGTAAAATAAAACAAAACAAAACAACAAAAAATATTACAATTTAAAATTAAACATATGTACATATGTATCTTATTTTCGGTATAAATGTGAAATGTGGTGAAATGTAAACAAAATCAGTGACGGAATATAATAAATAAAGAAAAGAGTAAATTTTCCCACAGTGAAAACCATTTAAGAGGAAAAATGAATCCCAAGTCGTAGCCATCTCTTATTTTCGGTCACTGCAAAAATAATATTTCTTTCCTTCGCTGTTATATACTTGTGTGTTGTGGATTTCATTTACATTAATTTGTAAAAATAAAGTTTTATGTTGTTTTTTTTTTTTTTTGCTAGTGGTAGAGTAGACACTACGGAATCCGCTCTGAAATTGTTAACTAAGTGCCTGAGGTTCGTTAAAAACCTCGACGCGGTGCACAAAAGAAGGGATGATGCGGAGAGGTCGAAGGAGTATGAATTTAAAATGTAAAATTTAAAATGTACAAAATATATAAAAAAATTCAAATATATGTAAAAGAAAACCAATTTTATGTTGTTGAATTTATAATGATGAAATATCAATGAAATGTTGATGTACTGTTGATGAATAGTTGATGAATTTTTGATGAAATGTTGATGTCGATGAATCATCGATTAAATGTTGATGAATCATCGATGAAATGTTAATGAAATGTTGATGAATCATCGATGAAATGTTGATGAAACATCGATAAAATGTTTGTCACTAATGACAGCCTAGGACATGCCCATGTAAATTTCATCAACAGTTTGTATGGAGTGTCATCGATGATTAATCAACAAAAACGAAGTTTTTTTGATGAAACGTTGATGAAACGTTGATGACAGGTACTGCAGGGTACCAACTCCACTCGCGCTCTCTCTTATGTATGAGCATAGATATTGGCATGTATATGGGCGCTGCCGATATTTGGAGGCAGCGCAGCCGCTAGCCCCTTTAACTTTTAAGCTTAAGAATCAATCTGAATAAATACTTTGAATGGAGCTGACGCTCGCTACAAAACCATCGTTTTAATAAATATATTTAATAATGAAAACTCAACTAAATACTAACTTTACAGATCATAGAGCGCTTACCTCCTATTTTCAATGCTAAAACCCAGTTCCAAACTAACACGCATGAGACTTGAATTAGAGGAATATAATTTTACAGTAAAGTATCTGAAGGGCAAATATAATTATGTAGCCGATGCGCTATTAAGAATTACTATCACGGACTTGAAAAATATACAAAAATATAAAAATTCTGAGGGTCACTACCAGAAACCAAAGTAGACAAAAATCCTGCGCAGGAAAAGAACAGATAGAATCTACAGAAAAAGCTTTTAAACCCAACGTTTACAACGTCATTAACAATGACGAAGTACGTAAAGTAGTGACCTTGCATGTAAATAATAATTTGTGTTTATTTAAACACGGAAAGAAAATTACAGCAAGATATGAAGTTAGCGATTTGAACACTAATGGAACCCTTGACTTAGGTTCATTGATAGGGTTTCTAAGTGGACTGAGATGGTGCCATTAAGGAAGGCCACGACAGATACCCTGAAGAACGCGTTCAGGAGAGAATCTAGCGCGATTCGGGTACCTGAAGTCCTCGTTACAGAAAACGGGACACAAATCTCAAGCGGAGCGTTTAAAAGTTTTCTGGAGGACATGGGAGTTCGTCCCCAGTTCACTGCCCGTATACGCCCTAGGAGAATCCAACGGAGAGAGCCAATAGAGCGGTGAGCACAATGATTGTCCAGTATGCGGAAGGAAATCAAAGGAAATGGGATTACTTGCTGCCAGAGATAACACTGGCAGTAAATTTAAGTACGCAGGAATCCACCGCATATTCTCCTGTATTCCTAACCCAGGGAAGAGAACTCAGACTTCCGAAGGCCGTGTATGATGAGGCTACAATGGGAACGAGAAAGCCGCAGCAGTATCCAACGGAGCTCGCAAAGGACTTGAGAGAAGTTTCGAGATAGTGCGAAGGAATCTGGAAATAGCGGCACAGGACCAGGCCAGGTAGTACAATTTGGGAAGAAGGCACTGGACGCCAGTAGTTGGACAAGTGGTGTGGGCCAAGGAACGCAGGGGAAGGCTTTGCTGAGGAACTAGCGCCTAGGTTCGGAGGACCATTCCGAATCATGGATTTTGTGTCTCCAGTCATTGGCAAATTGAAGAACAGGAGCGGCAAGCCCACATTAGTACCCTGAAGCCAGAAGGGGACGCAAAGAGCAGGACTCAAATGATTAAGATCAACAGCCGGGACAGAAGAGGTAAACGACGACACGGGAACATCAAACCGTGATAAAAGGAAAAAATATAAAAGATAATAATAAAATTATAAAATAAAAAAAGATAAAATAAAATCAAATAAAATAGTAAACAAGAAAGAAAGCTAACTTCGGCAAGCCGAAGTTTGTATACCCTTGTAGATAATAAATAAAACCAAAAGGAATTTTATATATGGTTTTAATCCGAAATCTTTAAAAACAGCTAAAAGCGGATAATTTGGACCGATCGTTCATATGTCAGCTATAAAATATAGTGGTTCGACTTCAATGAAATTTTAAATGTATGGCTTTATTTATATTAAAACGCCATTTACTAAGTTTTTTTCCGATATCTTTAAAAACAACGAAAATCGACTAATTTGGCCAGATCATTTCTATATCTTTAAAAACAACGTAAGTAAACTTTTACGGGCCGATCGTTCCTTTGGCAGCTATAAAATTTCCTGCCTTCCGATATATATACTAACTGCAATAGAAAGAAGAATATCTGCAAAGTTTCATTCGGATAGCTCAAAAAGTGAGAGACTAGTTTGCGTAGCAACGGACAGACGAACAGACGGACATGGTAAGATCGACTCAGCTGGTGATGCTGATCAAGATATATATACTTTATGGGGTCGGAGATGCTTCCTTTATGTATATAAAAATATACAAACAAATAATAAAATTCTGAAATTCACTACCAGAAATCAAAATATACTATAATCCTGGGCAGGAAAAGAACAGATAGAATTGCATAAGTCAAGTCATAAACAATGACGAAGTACGTAGAGTAGTGACCTTGCATGTAAATAATAATTTCTGAAAGAAAAGATATGATGTTAGCGATTTGTATACTAATCGAACCCTTGACTTAGGTCAGTTCTTCCAAAGGCTTGAGAGGCAGGCCGGTATTAACAAAATCTGCAAACTTAAAGTGACACCGTGGGAAAATGTCTTTGAACAAGTTTCAATTGATAATTTTAAGAAAGTGGACAATAAAATATTGAAATCATTGAGAGTAGCGCTACGGGTTCAGTAGTGACCGTAATAAAAATAAAGAAAAAGAAGCTACATTGCCTACATATCACGATGAACCATTACAAGTTGGTTATACAGACATTACAAAAACCTTGGCCAAGGTCCAGTGACACTATTATTGGAAAAATATGTCTTAAGATATAAAAGAGTACATACAAAAATTCTCTAATTCCCAAAAATCAAAAACAACTAAACACACAAAGACTACAATGTTAATATAAAATTCATAATTTCTACCGCACATCATCATCAGACTGTGAGTACCGTGGAGCGAAGCCACAGAACATTTTATGAGTTCATCAGATCATACATCTCAGTTGACAAAACAGATTGGGATGTGTGGCTGCAATACTTCGTATATTGTTTTAACAAAACCCCTCTATAACACATGACTATTGTCCATATGAATTAGTTTTGGAAAAACTTCAAATTTACCTAAACATTTTAATAGTATAGATAAGAGAAAACCCTATATAATATAGAAGACTATGCTAGAATCAAAATTCATTTAAAAGAAGCATTTAACAGAGCTAGATTAATGTTAGAATCACATAAGCAAAAGCAAAAATTAATTACGACAAAATACTTTAGATTTTGAGTTAAAAATAGAAGATCAGGTATCATGGAAAAATGAAACAGGACATAAGCTAGATTTTAAATAGACAGGTCCCTATAAGGTAGAACAGCTAAAAATTACATTAAAATTTTTGTTGCTTTCAATAATGTCATTTCTTAATTTTTATAAAATCCATAATTAAAGTGGAAAATAACTTCATTATATTACATTATTTTTCTAAAGGAGGAGATATAATATGCACATATATCGAATGCACACTGTACTTCATACATTGCTGCATATATATATTTAAACCCAAACATATGTTTTGAGTCCCGGTCATAAACCCAACTGGCCCGAGCGCTATGCCTTGGCCCGCAGACAGAAAGCGCACGTGTCAGCATAATCGAAAGACGCGCGGACCTCATATATGTGCACCCCGCGCTCCAGCCCAAGCGAGCATAGCTATATACTTAGGAATATATATCCGTCTCTGCAGCTGCGAGACTTAGCCTTTTAGCTCCTAAGTCATATTTGTAAAACAGAAACTGTAGAGCTATTGAGCGGCACCTTCCCTGCTCCTAACTAAATAAAATAAACCTGCCCCAACATGAATAAAGGAAACAAATAAAACCCTTTCTGTGAAATTTTATTGAACAAAACACCTACTACATGGAAATTCTTTCACTATATGGCAAACTTAATACAACAGTATAGGAAATCTTATCTACTTTAATAACATTTTTGAATTTCTTCGTTTCAGCTACTTATTCGACCGGAATCGTATCAGCAGTTGGGTACTTTTTTGGGCACCTACGGAAACTGCGTATAATACCGTTATTTTTCAAAATTTTTGTTAAAAAATCTTAAAATATAGCTGAAAATAAACCCTATAATGTTCAAAAAGTTCGAACAGTCAATCGAGTACTTTATAAACCTGCCCCAACATGAATAAAGGAAACAAATAAAACCCTTTCTGTGAAATTTTATTGAACAAAACACCTACTACATGGGAATCCTTTCCTATATTGCAAACTTATTACAACAGTATAGGAAATCTTATCTACTTTAATAACATTTTGAATTTCTACGTTTCAGCTACTTATTCGGCCGGAATAGTGTCAGCAGTTGGGTACTTTTTTGGGCACCTACGAAAACTGCTTAACCGTTATTTTCAAATTTTTTAAAGAAATCTTAAAATATAGCTGAAATAGGTATATTTTTCAGCTATATTTTAAGATTTTTTTTTTCAAAAAGTTCAAAACATTCAATCGAGTACTTTATTTTTTAATTTTTTTGAAATTGCCTATTTTTTCATGTGTTACACTGGTAGCCCTTAAAGGTCGGATTTTAACTTTTTTTGGTTTTGAGGTCTAAGTTTTTGTGTGTTCGAAGCAGGTTGACATGGATTCAGCCGCGGCTAAACTCATTTCGTCCCGTAATGTTTTCAGATTTCTTAGGCTTTCATCTGAGTCACAATCGTAGTTTACAACTTTGCGTTGGTACGTTTCTTCAGGGACCTGTCTACTTGTGAATGGAGGTGATTGTTGCGTGTGAGAAGAGGTCGATTTAAATGTCTATGAGTATAGAAAAGCATTGTGGTGACATTTGTTGTAGTTGGACCAGGCTGTCCTTTTATCTACTTTCTGCAAGGTCTATATTGGCTGAACTTCCTTGTGCGACAGAAAAACTGGACAGTTTCTTTCACGGGCTTGGTGTTCAGTATTAGCTAGTTTCTCGTCGTTGCAGTTGATGCAAGGGCTTATTTGTGCATTTTTCTCCTTCTGCAATGTTGACGAGAATTGCAAGGCTGCTACTTGCTCAAGAAAATGCGTTTGCGTTGCGGTAGAATATACGCACGTACCTTGACTCCTTCGTATCCTATAAACAAAAACTCTGGAAGGTTTGTAAGTTTAAACGTGATTTTTATCAGGCCGGTTTCAGTTTTTGTGCCAAGATTATATTTATAGATTTCTTCAACATTTTTTTTCTAAATGTCCTTTTTATCGATTCCTCTTAGATCGTTTGAATAAATGACACCTTTCACACAGGTAAGGCTTTGGTGCTCTGGGATTTTAATTGGTATGTTAATGTTGGGATTGTTTGAGATTTTTTATTTTTTCAGCTTGTGCCCAATTCTTTTTTTGTTTAAGGAGCTTTCCGTCTTTGGTTTTTTTGCAGGTTTTGACTTCGCTTGGATTGTGTAGTTATTGATTATAAATAGTGAGAACTTGGTCAGAGGAAGAGATTCATCATCTGTTCTTGTCGCTAGCAGAAAAATACAGTCCGGAGGGTATTTCCTCCAGATGTCAGCAGGGTCAAGCAAGTCAACAAACTTTAAGCCGCTCTAATTAGCTGCAGTAGTAGTATATTAGTTGCAACTACTGTATGGGTATCCCTATACTTAGTACAACCAGAAATTATAATAAAATTTGAGTCCGCGAGGAAAAAGTGTCACTTTTTCGCGCACTAGCTGATTACCGCCGCTCAACAAAAACAACAACTGAGCATACACCTGTTGGGGTTTGACTCGCCGGCCGCGCTCTGTATTAACATGCAACTCTCGAGAGATAATTTCCTTATCTTCAAAGTGCCAAAAAATCACAAATCTCTCGCAGCTGTATTTACGCAACGTGGAATTGTTCTCGTGAAGTGCAGTGGGAGAGATGAAGTGTACATCATCCAGCATCCCGATGAGAACATATTTTTCTTGATTTATTTAATGTAAGAAATAGCAGATCATGGATGTTAATCTGCTGCATGTACATATATACCAGGAGATGCCTCCTTTACTGCGTTGTAAATATCATGGCAAAATTATAATACCATCTGCAAGGGTATAAAAAACATGTTGAGCAACGTTCAAAAATGACAAATTCTGCAACTGTACGCAGCTGCATTACGAATTTATACTGCGCCCGGAGCCACGAAACACTTTTTTTTGCTACTGCCTTTGTGGCTCAGAAGAAGAAGAAGCATACACAGAAACTTTATTCTTTAATAACTTCCATGTTTATCATCTGATTTTACTCAAATTTTCAGAAAACGTCCACAAATGCCTACTATTCTACTATACTATTTATTTTATCTACTCACTTTAACAAAAAATTACGACTATAGCTTATATAAAGTTTTCTACGATTCTCGGGGGTGTTAAGAAGATGCGAAGGTGTACCCCCTGACACGAGTAAACACAAAATGTTTGTGTTAGCAGTCATGCCACCGTCTTCTAGTGAGGCCGTTTTATGGTGTTCACCGAAAATCCATACAAAAAGGCCAAACGGCCATACTGTCAGCTGTGTTTGTTTACAATTCAAATTAAACGCCGCCAAGCCGCGTACCCCACAAATATCTGCAAAATTAAGAAATTATTTATTTATTTACTTAAATTATTATTTTCAATGTAGCGGGGCCAGCTCCCGATGCCGCCGAGATGCTCCTGGCGATCTGCTCCTGGCCCTGCAGCTTTTGCCACTGCACTATGGTCCAGATGTCGTTTTTTTTGGCATAAAGTCGATTTTTCGATGTTAATATATCGTTGTTTTCTTATTTTAATCTTAAAGTAAATGCATCATAGATTAAAAAAAAATAATGAAAAGCTTTAAAAGCGCCACCAAAGCTTTTTGAGAGCTTTTAAAAGTGAGCTAGCGATCAGCTGGTTTCCGAAAAGAAATTTGCACCAAAATTTTTAGTTGCTTTATGTTGTGCCACACTCGTTTAATTGGTCCAGAAAATTCAACTAAATTATGGAAAGCAATCTTCAAGGTATGCACTATTTAATGTATATTGTTATTTTATGTATTGTTCTATGTATTTAGTGTTGTGTAATGTCCAATTTGTGTGTATTTTTTTAGAAAACTAACATGCGTGATTCGTGTTTCGTGGAACATAACTAATAAGCTGGTCCATGCTGACAGCAACTAATTGGTCCAGATTGTACTTGTGAGAGTTGTCTTTAGCCACAAACCAAAAACTCATCCCCGTTTGTCCCTCTTTTCTCACATTTTGGTAATATATAGGCACGTTTGCATTGGCAAAAACCCGATTTTATTTGACTTATACAACACAAAGATGAGAAAAATACTAAGAATATAACATTTTTCAAAGATGGATTACTTAATCCTTGTACACTCATATCATATTATAGAAACCACGGATCTACCAGTTAGTTACTTTGTAAAAGAGGCTGCTAGAACACGAAACAAACTGTGTAAGTCCGATCGCCCGCACTGTACAAAAGATCCAAACTGTAATTTTATGTGCAAAAAAGATAGGAAAATGCCCATTTTTACACATTGTCTTATTTAGAAATACTACTTTAAGTAAACAAAGAAAAACAACAACAAAATTTATATTTACACTGAAAAAAACAAATTAAATTCTTTAAGAAAGGCGGGACCACGCCCATTTCTCTTAAAATACCTTCCTTTTGTTATACAAAATTTATATCAAAAACCAGAATTGCTTCGTTTTTAAGTTATTAATTAATGCCACAAAAAGTGGTCGCTCAGCCCATAGTGCACTGCAGGATATCCCGCTAGGAAGTGTTGACCGAAGGACATCTTTTTGTGTCCGGCCTTCTCCGTCTGCGATCGTCCTCTTCGTGCAGTTGGCTGCTGGTGGATCTCTCCGCACTGTAGTCGTAGAACACCTGCGACGTGCCGCATCGTTGGGCACATCCACGTCCACGACGGCTGCTGCCACAAACTTTGTGCTTAAGTCGCCGCGCGCGGATCTTTGGGACTGACCACTATGATCTCTGAGCTTTTTACGGAACCCAATGATGGCTGCTTGCCCAGTTCTCCCGGGTCATTTCCATTCCCGTTGCCACTTCTCCCTTTTGTAGTCCTTGTATGCTTCGAAGCACCAGCATTTTGTCGTGGCAGCCAACTAAGAAAAGAATCCCAGTAGGCGACCACTAGTCAGGGACGAGCAGAGGAGAAGCAATTAGCATGTCCTAAATTTTTTAATTTGGGATTTTGGCCCTTTTCTATTTTATTTGGTTATTTCCCTGATAAATTACAGTTTATAAGACTTTATTTTATTATAATAATTTTTATTTGTATTTATTTTATGGTCAAGATCCCACATCCAAACTTCTTTAATTGTATTGTAAATAAAATAATTTTTCCCCGCTGAAAAACCTGCAATACGGCTATGTTTCCTATTGCCTGTCTATTGCCTGTCTCCACTTCGCAAGGGTATTATCAAATATTTCCTTCCTCCCGCGCCTCCCTTGCTAATGGTCATACGATTGGAAAGACCTAACGCGATGTTCATTCTAGTATATCTTCTTCTTCTATATATATAAAAATGGATTGCTGTTCGTTAGTCTCGCTAAAGCTCGAGAACGGCTGGACCGATTTAGCTAATTTTGTCTTGAATTATTCGTGGAAGTCCAGGGAAGGTTTAAAAGTAAAGAAAAATATGAGTATGCAGCAAATGACCATTTTCAACAGCCATTTTCTTTTTCACATACATAACTAAAACGGCTGCTTTGATATTATTGTCAGGTAATTTTCGTCAAACATCGTCGTTTGTCGTTTGTATAAATGGTGAGTCAAGAACTGTTAAAGGGTACTATATATATGTGCGTGTACTTTTCTCATTTTCTCAAGACCAAGACGAGCAAATATAGGAAGGCGAACGCGTAGTACAAATGGGGTATTACAAAGACGATCACGGAGTGCAGATGAAGGTAATGCACGAAACAGATCTGTTGACACCGTACCTGTAGTGAATCTTTTAAGGTGGTCCCGAATACATCGTGCTGTTTTGGCTGAAATGATTAATGTAGGGATACATTGAAATGAAGGACGCAATATGTCCGCGACTCTTCCGCGATACTTTGCGACTCTTCCGCCATACTTCCGCGATACTTCCGCGATTCTTCCGCGATACTTCCGCGACTCTTCCGCGATACTTCCGCGATACTTCCGCGATACTTTCGCGATATTTCAGCGATACTTCAGCAATACTTCCGCGACTTCCGCGACTTCCGCGATACTTCCGATACTTCCGCGATTCTTCCGCGATATTTCAGCGATACTTCCGCGATATTTCAACTATACTTCCGCGACTCTTCAGCGATCCTTCCGCAATACTTCCACGATACTTTCGCGATACATCCGCAATACTTTCGTGATACTTCCGCGATACTTCCGCGACTCTTCCGCGATACTTCCGCGATTCTTTCGCAATACTTCAACGACTTTTCCGCGATACTTCAGCGATACTTCAGCGATACTTCCGCAATACTTCCCCGACTCTTTCGCGATTCTTCCGCGATACTTTCGCGATTATTCCGCTATAATTCAGCGATATTTCAGCGATACTTCCGCGATATTTCAACGATACTTCCGCGATTCTTCCGCAATTCTTCCGCGATACTTCCACGACTCTTTCGCGATACTTCCGCGATACTTCCACGACTCGTCCGCTATACTTCCCCGACTCTTCCGCGATTCTTCCGCGATACTTTCGCGACTCTTCCGCGATAATTCCGCGACTTCCGCGATACTTCCGCGATTCTTCCGCGATATTTCAGCGATACTTCCGCGATATTTCAACGATACTTCCGTGACTCTTCAGAGATTCTTCCGCGACTCTTCCGCAATACTTCCACGATAGCTTCGCGATACATCCGCAATACTTTCGTGATACTTCCGCGACTCTTCCGCGATACTTCCGCGATTCTTTCGCAATACTTCAACGACTTTTCCGCGATACTTCAGCGATACTTCCGCAATACTTCCGCGACTCTTCCGCGATACTTCCGCAATACTTCCCGACTCTTCCGCGATTCTTCCGCGATACTTTCGCGATTATTCCGCGATATTTCAGCGATACTTCCGCGATATTTCAACGATACTTCCGCGATTCTTCCGCGATGCTTCCGCGATACTTCCGCGATAATTCCGCGATATTTCAACGATACTTCCGCGGTTCTTCCGCGATGCTTCCGCGATACTTCCGCTCTCCTCCGCAATTATTCCGCGATATTTCAGCGATACTTTCGCGATATTTCAACGATACTTCCGCGACTCATCCGCGACTCATCCGTGGTTCTTCCGTGATACTTCCGCGACTCAAGCGGGAAAATCTATTTTACATATAGTCTCTGATACATAGCATGCGGCGCGTGATACATTGTTTGACATCTACTCATTGTTTTCTGCTCAGTTAGAATTATGTTACACACCGGTATTGTGTTCACCGTGATATTGTGATGCAGGCATTTGTCTTTACGGTGGTAAGTTGAACTATGTAAATTATGTGGATCGTGCATTTGAGGTTAAATTCACCACTCTTTCCGTAGTCCAAAATGCCTAGAGGACGACGTGCGAACATTGGCCGCCGCACAAGACATGCAAGCCAGCAACAAGTGTATTCACAGAACTTAAGCGAAGAAAGGCAAAATATAATAAGAGAAAATGCACGATTGGGACAACGCGTGAGGATACGAAGTTAATTGGCATCATACAATCGCTTGGAGTTCTAATGATCCCACCGCGAACTACAGTGATGATGAAAATTTAGATATTGGACCACGACTATGACGACGATGTGCCGATATTGCAATGCGTTAAAGTTTAAAGAGAAACGGCTGGATTGTGCTGCGCAAGTGGAAAAGTCAAACTGGATCCATTACTTACACCACCACAGCCACTGAAACCATTGTTCGATGGAAGTGATCCCGATTCCAGCCATATTCTCCAACACATCCTTGAATACAATATCTGCTTTCGCATGACTTACTTTGGAGCTAATATCTTTCGAGAAGGCCACTTCCAAGGTAGCAATACAACAAACATAACCAATCAAATAACAACTACATATACACCACACTGCACCATCACACGATCAGAAGTTACACCGTATTCTTCAACAAATGATTGTTTGCAATTACAGATACAAGGACAAATATATCATTTGCATGGTTCAATGTTGCCAACACCAGATGAACAGAATCAATTTCTGCAAATATATTTCATTTCGTCGATGGTGGATCAGCTGAATGTGCGGTGCAATATACAGGAACACAACAGTTAAAGAGACTAATTATTGAAAAGTTGCAAGCATTTTTTCACTCAAATAATGCTGTGGTTAATATGCTCGAAACAGCATAGGAACGAATGCTATTAAATACGCAAGAATAATAATAATAAAAGGCAACCATTATT
This sequence comes from Drosophila triauraria, assembly GCA_014170255.2. Lineage (NCBI taxonomy): Eukaryota > Metazoa > Arthropoda > Insecta > Diptera > Drosophilidae > Drosophila > Drosophila triauraria. Next base: position 6,658,049 of record JABJVT010000007.1, read on the forward strand.
AACGGAAAGTACGCAGGTTAAAATGTATGTATTCCTCGAATACCAATTATTCCGACTGATCTTCCGCTTGACTTCAATTTCACTGCAATTTTCAGTTCGCCTTGCAGTTCGCGTTCGCAATGACAATTAACAAGTCGCAAGGCAAATCGCTTAGTGTTTGCGGGATAAATTTAGAAAATCACTGTTTTTCACATGGCAGTTATATGTTGCGTGTTCACGAGTTGGGAAACCATCCGCTTTGTTTGTGTTAACGTCAGACCAAAAAACAAAAAATGTGGTTTACCAAAGAGCACTTCAATGAAACGGATTCATTCACTTTCATTCACTTAGAGAAGTTCAACTAAATAACACTTCATTTTTGTATTCGAAATGAATTCATTACTGTTGTGAAATGAAATAAAACTTTTCCTTTTCAAATATAAAACAAACAAAAAAAATGTTTCTTCATCTTTTAATCACCAAACGAAATGTTACATAAAACGCAGACATCTGGTGGCGAAACGGAGTTCGCCGGGTCAACTAGTACTATATATATTCTAGTATTTCTCTTAGATTATCTGCGTACCGACCTTACTAAGAGGCGCTGAAAAAGTGTATTCACCTCTCGCTCGCAATCATTTGGTGGCTAAATTTTAGCGCTAGTGAGTACGTAGCTTAAGGAAAAAAATATAAAAATTACTCGGCAACTCTAGCATCTGTATCAAACTGTCTGGCAACTCTCTATGAACGGCGCACAGTGGCTCGTTTTCTCAAAACACGTTGCAAAATTAATAACTTTTGATCTATTGAAGGTATCTACTTAATTTTTTTTTTATAATAATTAACAAATCTCCAAAATTTTTAAGGTAGTACGTTTTTTAGGTTACGCCCACCAAAAGAGGCGTAATTAATTCGACAAACTAACACTTTTGATTTCTTACTAAAAAAATACATTTTTTTATAGGAATCAATGGATTTAAAATTTCAAAATGATTAAACATATTTTTAAATACTAATTCTGTAAATAAATAAAAAATTTTAAGCAAAAATAAATTGAAAAAAAACAAATTTTTTTTTTGCAACTCCGGTATTTGAACCCATACTTTTTTCTGGCCTGCATTCTGCCATACTGGCCGACGACGTAGGGTCAGTTTGGCAGCATGAGTTGGTATGAAAAATTATCAATATATCGAAATGCGCACAATTGTAGCAATGGTTTTTTTTTTTAATTTGTTAGTTGAATATCTCCACTAATTTTTAGTATTATCTAGAGCTCGGCGAAATATGGCATTTTTTTTTTTATTTTCCACTAAAAATTGAAAACAGGGAAAAAATAGACTCTTTTTTAAAAATCTAAAAAAAATAGAAGTTCAAACAAAAATTTCCATTTTCTTTTTAATTCAGATTTAAAGTTGGTTCCTTAAAACAGAAAACAATATTTTTTTCTTTGAGCTTAACTACTTTTTTAGAAAAATTAATTTAAATCTGTCGATTTAGCGAGTTTCTTTAACTTTTTGCAACTACAGAAAAATTGTTAATCTTTGAGCAGCGATTATAAGTATTAACAAAATTTTGTAAATTATAAAATTTTGTTTTTGAATAGCTTGATCAATTCCTAATTGAATTGTATCAAAACATTTGCTAAATTCAACAACCCGAAATCCGACTTTTGCAACGAGTTTTCGGAAAATGAGCCAGTGTGCGGCGGCGATAAACTGTTGAAATGTCAACTTATAAACATTTAATTTAATTCGCTAAAACTTCGCAAAAACTACCTTTTGTCAGGCTTTTGGCTATTGAGGAGCACCGGTGACAGAGAATCAGAAAAGAGACTATGCAGCAAAGGCTTCTTAGATGAGCATCTCATCCATATTTTTGTCCATAATTTTAAGCTAAATTATTTAATTTACATAAACAGTTCTAACGGAATGAGTCCAGAACAAGTGGGAAAGCTACAGTCGAGTGTGACCGACTGTGAGATACCCGGTACCCAAAGCATTGTGGGTGAAATTAAACAAAACATGAACATTGAAAAAAGAAAATGTTGACAAATGAAGACAAATATTGCTAGAAACATGCCAACAAAGACAAATGTTGCTAGGAACATGTTGGGTAACTCTCAAAAGCGACAAATGTTGCTAGGAACATGTTGAGCAACACCATGAACATGATGAACATGATGAGCAACACGTACGTGCGCGCTTTCTCTCTCTCTCTCTTAAAAAGTTAACACAGAAACTTTATTGTTTAATATCTTCTATGTTTATCATCCGATTTTACTCAAGTTTTCAGAACTCGTCCGCGATTGCCTACTTAGCAAGTCTATCTATTTACTTTAAGACGAAAATCACGCCTATAGCTTATATACCGTTTTTTATATTTTTCGGGGGCGGAAGTGGGCGTGGCAAAATTTTAAAACAAATTTGATCTGCGTGCAACAGATTCCAATGTTGTCACCAAATTTGGTAACTCTAGCTCTTATAGTCTCTGAGATCTGTTCTTTCACACGGACAGACAGACGGACACGGCTAGATCGACTCGGCTAGTGACGCTGATCAAGAATATATATACTTTATGGGGTCGGAGATTTCTCCTGTTACATACATTATCGGTTGGCACTAACTTATAATACACTTGTACCCTATGGGTACCGGGTATAAAAAGCACACAGAGTTAGGGGAAATAAAACTCCCCCCTCTGGCCCCCAACATTAGGCGCGGCTGAAGTTAATGCATAGGGTTTTACTAATTTCCAAGTCCCTGTTCAGCGAGACACTAGTATATAATAACTCATTTAATGTTGAAGTTCGATCGGTTCACTGATGATCTCCTTGGTAAGAGTGAAACAAACTGAATAAACAAACCTGCTGCTTTTGTCTTCTAACAAAAACGATCCGTGTATCTGCCAATTGATAGTCAACAAATCTGATTTCTGTATATAAAGATCAGGTTGACTATGGACCTCGATTATTTTTCCTTGTTGCTCTCAGCTAATGGAATGTTACAGAGCTGCCATATGGCAGAAGTGCAACTGCCCACAAATGTTTTAACAAATGGCACAATAAGGTAAAAGAATTTGGCAGTAAGACTTATTTTGACTCAAATGATTTTTTTAATGCCTAATTAAAAGAAAACAGAAGTGGTTCCATTTATTTATTTTTTTTACTGCAAATTCTTACTTAATAAGGTGGCAACAGTGGTCCTAGCTCCGAAGGTCAGAATCGGACAGGGTAGAAGCACTGCCATATATTGTTTTTGAATTGTTTTGGACGCGAAATTAATGTGCAGAAACAATGGGTGTTTTGGATGTGCAATTACTAAAATGCTTATTTCAATAACTTAACATGCATTATGCTAATACATTTTAATGTAGAATACTCATAAAATAAACCACCTTTATGAAGAAATAATTATGGGGATAATAACAAAATCGCTGGAAAAAAATTCAGTGTTTCAGAGCACAGTGTTTTGGAATTGGGCGAAACTAGAGCGAAAGTGTTGTCTGTAGCACCCCTTATTAATAAATAAACTAACTCAAGTCGTTGCGCAAGCAGATAAATTTAATAAATTTAAAATGTATTCCTATAATTAAAACAAAGGATCAAGTATATAGTTTTAATCCCATATCTTTAAAAACTACGAAAGTCGGCTAACTTAAACTTATCATTCCTATGGCAGCTATAAGATAAAGTGATCCGAATTGGAAAAAATGTTAATTTTGCGGCTATAATTAAATTATAGGATCATACACTTAATTTGAATCCGATATCCTTAAAGTCAACGAAAATATGGGTCATTGACCCGCTCGTTCCTAGGATATAGTTTCGCACCGTATTAGTTTAAGACCTTGGCCACATCCCAACTCAAATTAGTTCAGAAGGTATAGCCATATGAAGTGTGTGCTCTTGCACTAGCATACTCCTGCAATGTTTTTTTTTTTTTTCTTTTTTCTCAAAACCATGTTTTCCAAACTGGTGTACACGATATCTGAAGATCAACTTAACCGATTTGGCTCAAACTTTTTCCACATATTTTTAAATGTACTCGCTATGGTACATTATAGGATTTGTTTGGTTAAGAACTTCGTTTTAAAGTTATGGATTACGAAAATTCGTACGTTTTTTTTTCTAAACAGCTGTCGTTTTTGAACAAAAAATCCGTTATCCCAGAACCATGTACACTATGCGTAAGGATTTTGAAAATAGCTTTCTACTTAATGACTCATATCTCCTCCATTTTGAAATTGTTTGACAATATTGGTGTTTTTTTTTTTTAAGAAAAGATCGGTCTTCATGTAAATTATATAAACTTTTCAATTTGTCCGATAGGTTCTTAAGAAAATTTCTTGTTTTTGAGGTCGCTTAAATCGCTAACATAAAATTCTTATATTAGTCTTATCACTAAACCAATGAATTGGCCTATTAATCTCTAGCATGGGAAACATTCTTGATAGGGGAAATACAGCTACCCCGCTAGCAAATTCGTTGAAAAACAGAAAAGTTAAAAAAAATTTTACATTTATTTCGCCATCATTCCTATTGCAGCTATAGGATATAGTGGTCCGATTTCGGGCCATAGCCATAGGTATTTCGGATTTATTGACGAAATTTCAGATCGATCGGTTAAAATTTGTTCGAGTTGTGTCCGGCCACGAAAAATACGGCCCACGGAGAAATGCTACATGTCAGCAATATTTTTTTTTATACAAAAAAAAAAACCATTTTTAGTAAATGTCTTACTTTATAATACATTATTTACAAATTTTTGATTGGCTCCTCTATTTGGCCAAAAACAAATCTGAAAATCAGCTTTTTTTGAGCTACTTAGATGCCACCTTACAGATATGCGCAAATATGCAGAACAGTGCACAGCTGCAGTGATTCGATACAGTTCTATGTAGCTCTTATATATACACTACTGGCCAAAATAATAAGTACATGGGTATCGTGCTACTTTGTTTAGTTATTTCTCGATTCTTTTTGAATGTTTGCCTGCCAATCGTTTATATTTTGTAAAGTTACAGTATTTCGAAGTATTTAAATAACAAATTAGGGGGGTTTCCGCGTTTGTTTAGTGCTATACTAAAATTTGTGTTGAATGGACGTTTTTCGCCTGGCCAAAATAATAAGTACAACGGTGTTATTTTTCAATTTATTCAGCATTAAAAGGCTCAAAATGTATTGTTTCTTAATAAATTCTTACATATTAACAATATACAAGTGAAAAAAAACGTTAGATCGACCAAAGGGAAAGATCGAAGGGAAAAGTCTTCGGGAAATGGCGAAAACCCTCAAACGCTTGGTAAATTTTGTTCAGAATACCTTACAATAAAAAGTGCTTACTGGAAAAACGAGAACGGAAGAAGAATTATTCAGAAACATCGAACAACTGCTTTGTCAGTATATCAAAAATTAAACATTTCATGTCTTTCAAGGTCTTTTCCGCATAAATTATTTTATGGAACGACGAAATAAAAATATATCTGTTTGATAATGACTCCAGACGGTATGTAGAAAGCCCAAAAGGCATAAAAATTGACGTCCGCTACACATAGAAGTCTCCCAAGCACGGTGGCGGATGAGTAATATTTTGGGTATGTAATTCTTGTCATGCCGTTGACCGATACATCGCATAGTGGTACTATGACCTAATTCGGTTATAAAATTAATTTAACAGACATTACGCGAACCGTTTACTGCAAAAAAAAAATTGTCTTGAGATGGGTCTTTCAACAAGACAACGACATAAAACCCACCCCAGGACTGGTCAATGCCTGACTTACAGAAAACAAGATAAACGTTATAAGTTGACAAAGTCGGTCTACAGACTTAAGTCCAACTGTAAACTTATGGGGAGACAGGAAACTTTGTATTCGCGCCAAAATACGTTTCAAAATGCCAAAGATATGTGGAAATTCATGCCAAAAACAAGGTATGAGATTCCATAGTGGACCTGTCACAAACTTAATTTTAGTATGTCAAAAAGAATCAACAAAGTATTTCAAAATAAGTGTAAATATACTCAATACTATCATAGGTCACTACTATTAAGAAAACAGTGGGGAAAATGAAATTCGTTTCGAGTTGTAGGCTTTGTAGAATTGGTGTACTTATTATTTTGGCCAGGCCAAAAACTTCCATTCAACACAAATTTAAGTATAGCACTAAAAAAACGCGGAAACCCCCACTAATTTTGTATTTTAATACTTCGAAATACTGTAACTTAAACAATATATAAATGATTGGCATGCATACATACATAAAGAATCGAGAAATAACTAAACAAAGTCGCACGATGCCCATGTACTTATAATTTTGGCGAGTAGTGTATATAAAGTGTAACCCTTTTTATACCCTTACAGAGGGTATTATAATTTAGTCATGATATTTGCAGCGCAGTGAAGGAGGCATCTCCGACCCCATAAAGTATATTCTTGATCAGCATCACCAGCCGAGTCAATCTAGCCTTGTCCGTCTGTCTGTCCGTCTGTCTGTCCGTCTGTCTGTCCGTCTGTCTGTCCGTCTGTCTGTCCGTCTGTCTGTCGGTTTCTACGCGAACTAGTCTCTCAGTTTTTGAGCTATCGGGCTGAAATGTTCAGCATAGTCTTATTTCTTTAGCACGCAGTATATATGTCGGAACGGCCAAAATCGGACAACTAAATCCTATAGCTGTCATAGGAATGATCGCGAAATTAATGTAAAAAAAAGTTTAACTTTGTTTTTCAACGTATATCAATCAATTTCAAGGTATAGCATTTTTTTACGTTTATAGAATTACGGTTTTAATTTCATTAAAATCAGACAACTATATCATTGAGCTGCCATAGAAACGATCGGTCGATTTAAATGAATATGTAAAATTCTACATGTAAAATGTAAAGTTGTACATGTAAAATGTAAAATTCTATATGTAAGATGTAAAATGTTTACAAACTAAGATATTTTTTCAGCTGTAACCAAAATGAATCGATTATCAATAATCCAATTGCAGACTGCAAGGGTATACAAATTTCGGTTTACCGAAGAAAGTCCGGAGAATTCGCATTTTCCCAAATTGGCATTTCAAAGTACTCTTAATGATTTTTTGAACTTTTTTAAAAAACATCGACTGTTTTTCGCATTATGGTATTTTTACGCAGAGGCGCATCTGCATCGACTCTCGAAAATCGCAGCAACGACTTTTGTTCCGTAAGCAGTGTTGCCAGAGTCGCTTTTTTCCCGTCAAATCTGGCTTTTTTTAAAGACCATTTGCTAGAAATATTTAGAAACAGCGGGCAGCGGGAATTCTGGCTTTTTATTTTTGTTAAATGCTTTTTCCGATTTTTTTTCTGTATGCCCACATAACAAAACGTATGCTCAAAAAATGATACAATTATTATTTAATTTTATCACTAGCACGGTGCCGAACTAAATAAAGTTAAATTTTTAACAAAATAATGCGTTTATGGACAGCGAGAGCGTTTTTTACATTGTAAAATATACCATAAACGGTCACGCTGGTTATGTTGGTACTCATATCTCTCACTTATGCCAAAAAGCTCGGCCATTTTGAATGTTTACTTAATTATTGACAGCTGCTTTGCTTTCGTCATCGATTTTTACCTATTCAAAAAAATGGAGCGATCTAGGATCCTGTATGAAATTTTGTGTAAAAACGCAATTAAGTGTGCGGATGCATTCCAAATGTTAACTGTGGCATACGGAAAAGCTACGTTGAAAAAAAGCAACGTTTATCGGTGGTACAAAATGTTCTCAGAAGGCCGAGAAGATTTGCCTTTTGGCCAAAAATTAGCTTTTGCAATACGATAACGCCCCTGCTCACACATCGTTGCTTGTGCGCGACTTTTTGGCCAAAAACAACGCACTAATGATGCCGCAGCCACCGTATTCCCCAGATCTGGCCCCCTGTAACTTTTTTTTTGTTCCCTAAACTGAAGAGGCCCATGAAAGGAGGACGAAGGAGGAGCTGAACAGATACAACAAATTTTTTTTTAAGTGCTTTGAAGATTGGAAAAACAGTTGGCACAAGTGAATAATATCTCAGCGAAGAGGAACATCGTCATTAAAAAAAAAATTAAATAATTTCGACCAAGGCTGCTGATTTACAAAAGAAAACAAGTGGAAAAGCTACAGTCGAGTGTGACCGACTGTGAGATACCCGGTACTTAAAGCATTGTGGGTGAAATTAAACAGCCCATAAACATGGAAAAAAGAAAATGTTGACAAATTAAGGGGGTCTTCTCATTGAACAACTTTTTTTTCGACTTTTTTTTGCATTTATTTATAGCTTGGGTAGTTGTGAATATGCCCCTAAAAGGATTTTTAGAAATTCGAAATACTTTAGAAGACACAGGCTTTTTTGCGAAGCAAGGTCTTCGTCAAAATGAGCTATTTTTTAATTACTTCAAACTTTAAACGCGTTTATCTCAAAACCACGTTTTTCGAACTGGCGGCCATGATATCTCCAGTTCAACTGAACTGATTTTCATGAAACAAAGTGGAATCGACGCAGAATTGTCACCATTCTCGGGTAAGTGAAGACCATAATTAAAAAAAAAAAATTTACTATTTTTTTTTTACACTAAACTACAAAAAAAAAAAAACGAAATTGAAATTTTTTTTTAATGTCCGCCATTTTGTCAAAAAAAAATCACAAAATTATGGTCGACACTCACCCGAGAATTACATCTATACTGATTATAACGGCGTATTTTTTTTATTTCAGACGCTCCGGAGACCCGGAATCGTGCCCGCCGTGACGACACCTTTTTTTTCCACCACCAACTTTGAAGTCTCACTACTTTTTGAACAGCCCTCGTATCGAGGCAAATTTTTTATTTACTTTGAACCTTTTGTAATACAATAAATAAAAAAAGTTTTTAATTATTCTTTGCGTTTTCAAATAAGAATTTTTTTAAAAAGGGTAAAACAAGTGAGAAAGCTACAGTCGAGTGACCGACTGTGAGATACCCGGTACCCAAAGTATTGCCCGTGAAACTAAATAGCACACGGACATGGAAAAAACAAAAAGTTGACAAATAAAGTCAAATGTTACTAAAAACATATTGAGCAACGTTCAAAAAAGACTTATTCTGCATCTGTACGCAGCTGCATTACGAATTAATACAGCGCTCGAAAGCACGCAACACTTTTTTTCGCTACTGCCACCCAAAAGCTAAGTGCTCAGACACGCGAAATTATTCCTAAGCAGTGCGATAGAGCGAGAGAGCATGAAAGCATTAATTGTTTAATAACTTTCATGTTTATCATCCGATTTTACTCAAATTTGCAGAGCACGTCCGCGATTGCCTACTTAGCAAGTCTATCTATTTACTTTAAGACGAAAACCACGCCTATAGCTTATATACCGTTTTTTATATTTTTCGGGGGCGGAAGTAGGCGTGGAAAAATTTTAAAACAAACTTGATCTGCGTGCAATAGATTCCAATGTTGTCACCAAATTTGGTAACTCTAGCTCTTATAGTCTCTGAGATCTGTTGTTTCACACGGACGGACGGACGGACGGACGGACAGACGGACGGACAGACGGACATGGCTAAATCGACTCGGCTGGTGATGCTGATCAAGAATATATATACTTTATGGGGTCTGAGATGCCTCCTTCACTGCGTTGCAAATATCATGGCAGAAGGTTGCAACTTCTCCACCAGTGCCGATACCTTTCCCGGTTCTCTGCAGAAAACTCTTGTCCGTTTTTCTTCTTAAGATGATCTTCCACGGCCGTTGTACTCCTGACTGAGCAATAAACTTAAGGGGTTACGAGGGTCTGGCAACTTGAAAAAATCGTGTTTTTTTTTATTTTTTTATTCGATTGTACAACTCATTAGGAATATTCTCTGAAAATTTCAAGTCGATCCGAGCAAAACTGTAGAAATGAGAGAAATTTAAAGCCCAGCGCGTCGAACGTGTCATAACCGGCAATTCGGTCTTGGGCGTCGAGCAGATGCGTCACGCAGTAGCGGATGTACAGACCAAAGAAGCGAGAATGAAGCTTCGGCAACAGAGAAAAGACTTTTTGGACCGTGCAGCTGAAGCAGAACCTTCCCTTTATGGACCTGGAATCGATGATTCCATGTAAGTAAAAAAAAAATTGTTTCCCCTGTTTTATTCCGCTTTAAAACTTTAAACGCGTTTTTCTCAAAACCACTTTTTTGAAGTCGGTAGTCAAGATTTCTCAGCGACTATTGCACCGATCAACTTCAAATTTTGCACACTTCTTTTAGACATGTTTTTGTTGTCGTTGAACGAAGGATTTTAATTTTGTTCAATTACAACGCATTTTATAAGCCAAAATGTGGCCAAAATTTATGCCAAAATAACACTTTTATAAAAACGCTATAAAAATTCAATTTTTAATGAAAAAAATCCTTCGTTCAAAGACAAGCTAGACACACACTAACAGAAAAACTTTGATTTTTGATTTCAGATAAAAATTGACCGAGATTTTCTGCCTACCGTGAGGACACGATTTTTGGTGTGGTGCAATTCAAACCTGCCTTAACAACTCAGTTTCAAATATTTTATCTTCAAATTTTGACAAAATGTTGTTCAAGTAATGTTCAATCAAGTACAATAAACAAAATTGGTAAAATTGTTGTGGGCTCTTTTAAAAAAATTCACGAAAATAGGGCTTTTTTTGTGCTTCCAGACCCTCGTAACCCCTTAAGAGCAAAACTTTCCAGGAAGGTGTTTTCCGCGATTTTTGTTTCCCGACATTTTTCCAATTTGTATATTTTTTTCACCCAAGTAACAGCACAGTGCTTTAACAAAAGCTTTTTTTAAACAAGTGAGAAAGCTACAGTCGAGTGACCGACTGTGAGATACCCGGTACCCAAGGTATTGTGCGTGAAATTAAATAGTTCACGGACATGGAAAAAACAAATAGTTGACAAATGAAGATAAATGTTACTAAAAAAACATGTTGAGCAACGTTCAAAAAAGACAAATTATGCAACTGTACGTAGCGCCAGAAAGCACGCAACACTTTTATTCACTATTGCCTATGTGGCTCTGAAGAAGAAGAAGAGCATTCACAGAAACTTTCTTGTTTAATAACTTCCATGTTTATCACCCGATTTTACTCAAATTTTCAAAAAACATCCGCAAGTGCCTACTTATTTATTTTATTTATTTACTTTAAGTCAAAAATTACGACTATAGCTTATATAAAGTTTTTTTTACGATTTTTGGGGGCGGAAGTGGGCGTGGCCAAATTTTAAAACAAACTTGATCTGCGTGCAACAGATTCCAATGCTGTCACCAAATTTGGTAACTCTAGCTCTTATAGTCTCTGAGATCTGTTGTTTCACACGGACAGACGGACAGACGGACATGGCTAAATCGACTCGGCTGGTGATGCTGATCAAGAATATATATACTTTATGGGGTCGGAGATGCCTCCTTCTGCCTGTTACATACATTCTCGATTGGCACTAACTTATAATACCCTTGTACCCTATGGGTACCGGGTATAAAAAGCTGTCATTTTGTCAAAAAGTGATATTTTTTTAATTCCTTCGATCAAAGACAAGATTCTTTCATAGACTTACAGAATCGATTTCACTTTTTGATTTAAAATGATTCTATCTTCTATCTATCGCGGGACACTTTTTTTTCAAGGACCTTTGGGGGACTAGGTGCAGGAGCCAATAAAAAAAAATTTATTATTTATTACAAATAAAATATGTTTTTTTAATTTTAAAGCATGTAAAAAAGTATAGCAAAACATTAACTCCAATAAATAAATATTTCTCTTAAAAATAAGTAAAAAAAAATACATATTTCCGACAGGCAGACTGTATACGAGGTATGTTCAAAAAGTATCGCGAATTTTGAATTTTCGCGGGTTACGTATATTCGAATTTCCATTTTTTTGTGGCGTTATGTTGGTACTCATGTCTCTCACTTATGCCAACAAGCTCGGCCATTTTAAATGTTCACTTAATTATTGACAGCTGCTTTGCTTCCACGTGTTTTGGATCGTCTTCGATTTTTACCTGATCAAATTTTGTGTGAAAAACGAAATTAAGTCCCGGATGCATTCCGAATGTTGACTATGGCATACGGAGAAGCTACCTTGGACCGAAGCAACGTTTATCGGTAGTACAAAATGTTCTCAGAAGGCCGAAAGATTGGCCTTTTGGCCAAAAATTAGCTTTTGCACTACGATGACGCCGCTGATCATAACGCCCGTTGCTTGTGCACGACTTTTGCCCAAAAACAACACACTAATGATGCCGCAGGCACCGTATTCCCAAGATCTGGCCCCCTGTGACTTATTCTTCTTCCCTAAACTGAAGGGCCCATGAAAGGACGACGTTACGCTACGCTTGACGAGGTAAAGACGGCATCGCAAGAGGAGCTGAACAAGATAAAAAAAATGATTTTTGAAGTGCTTCGAAGATTGGAAAAACCGTTGGCATAAGTGTATAATATCTCTTGGGGATTACTTTGAAGGGGACAAAATACTAATTCATGAATAAATAAATAATTTTTGAAAAATCACAAAATTCGCGATACTTTTTGAACACACCTCGTACAGTGTTCACTCCAAATCAGCGAAATAGTTAACATTGCCGTAAAAGCATGATGTTCACTGTATTATATAAAATACCCAAATTTATTTGAGCCATTTCATAAAGATTGACTAAAATAATATATGCTCTATTTAAATACACATAATTTAATATAGTTAAATGTCTACTTGTCAGAGAAAGCACTGTACGACTACTGGTTTGGCATCCACTCGGGCTCTGTGTAAACACTATTTACGAAACAGGCTCAGCAGGAATAAATTTGATGCGATTTTAAGCGGATGTGTAAAAGGCTATTAATGATATTTTGAGTATTCAGCCGTTGCTGTCATTTTTTGAGAAAAATATTGCTAAAAAACTGAGGACTGTCCGAGTAGTCTCCATTTTAAGCCTTCGAAATTTCTACAAAATCCCGAATGACGATTTCCTCTCAAATATTGGAAGGAAAATATTTGGTTATAGTATTGTTTTAGATAAATGATTTATCTTAGATTTCAGACCATTAATGAAACTGAATCCCTTTAGACATCCTACAAAAAAATGTGTATGCAATCAGGCACTTAAGTCAAAAGCGAGAGAATTTTCAATATAGCTGGCATATACTTGCACACTGCGCTGCAAAATTTATTAAAACATCAAAAGTTTGTTTTTCTGCTTTTCTGTCAATTTGTTGATAGAAAATCTATTGTTTGTCCCGTTCCCCAAAACTGTATATAACTATTTAATTATACTAATTCCGTGAGGATCTTAACGGCTTTCTCTATTTAAGGCTAGATAAAGAGAATTTGAAAATAATTATTTCTAGACGGACGCAACAAAACGTAGCAGAAAAAAAAATAGATTTGACCCGGGATCCAAGCCAGATATATTCCGGCCGCCGCCATTGTGAGAACTATAACTGAAACTTGAACCAACCTTTCGAGCATAAAACAAAAAAAAAAAGTCCAGCCATTTAAAAGAAATTAACAAACAAGAAAAAGGATTTGACCCGGGATGAACCCAGATCAAGACTCACACTTCAACCATCAACGCCAAGACCCCGTATAGCTGCATTTGGCTTAATGGGGCTTTGTTGTCAAATAGCGGAAAACATAAAATAGTAACTAAAGCCATTTGGTAAGCAGTTCTTGCTTGCAACTGCAAACTGCTTTCGGCCGCCGGCATTTTGAGAACTTTATTAAAACTTGAAGAAAAAAAAGCCAAGTCACAAATAGAACCAAAACAACAAAAACAAGAAAGAAAGCTATCTTCGGTAAACCGAAGTTTGTATACCCTTGCAGTCTGCAATTGGATTATTGAAAATCGATTCATTTTGGTAACAGTTGAAAAAATATCTTAGTTTGTAAACATTTTACATCTTACATATAGAATTTTACATTTTACATGTAGAATTTTACATTTTCATTTAAATCGACCGATCTTTTCTATGGCAGCTATATGATATAGTTGTCTGATTTTAATAAAATTAAATTAAGTTCGCGTAGAAGCCGACAGACAGACAGACAGACGGACATGGCTAGATCAACTCGGCTGGTGATGCTGATCAAGAATATATATACTTTATGGGGTCGGAGATGCCTCCTTCACTGCGTTGCAAATATCATGGCAAAATTATAATATCCTTTGCAAGGGTATAAAAAGTAAAGTAAAAAAATAACGAGAAAGAAAGCTAACTTCGGTAAACCGAAGTTTATATACCCTTGCAGTCAGCAATTGGATCATTGAAAATCGATCCATTTCGGTAATGTTAAAAAAAAAATGTCAAATTATGTAAATTTTGTAAATTTTACATTTTACATGTAGAATTTTACATTTTCATATAAATCGACCGATCCCTTCTATGGCAGCTATATGATATAGTTGTCCGATGAAATTAAAACCGTAATTCTAGAACTATAAAAAACGACTATATCTCGAAATTTATAGAAATTCGTTGAAAAACAGAGAAATTAAAAATTTTTGTACATTCATTTCGCCATCATTCCTATGGCAGCTATAGGATATAGTGGTCCGATTTCGGCCGTTCCGACTAGTGTGACCAGGTTTTATGGCGTTCACCGAAAATCCATACGAAACGGCTAAACGGCCATACTGTCAGCTGTGTTTGTTTACAATTCAAATTAAACGCCGCCAAGCCGCTTACCCACAAATACGTGCAAAATGAAGAAATTATTTATTTATTTACTTAGATTATGATTTTCAATGTACCAATGTACAGCTGCTGCCACTGCTGGAGATCCCGCTAGGGAGTGTCGACCGAAAGACATCTTTGTGTGTCTGGCCTCGTTCGTCTGCTGCTCCTTCTCCTCGTCCAGTTGGCTGCTGCTGAATCTCTCCGCATTGTAGTCGTAGGACACCTGTGACGTGCCGTATCGTTGGGCACATCCACGTCCACGACGGCTGCTGCCAAAAACCGCGCGCGGATGACATGGTGGGACTGACCACCATTTCCCCGTTAAATTACATTTTTAAAGACTTAATTTTATTTAAATTATTTTTTATTTGTAATTATTATATGGTCAAGATCCCACATTCAAACTTTTTTAATTGTATTGTAAATAAAATTATTTTTCCCCGCTGCAAAAACGTGCAATACGGCTTTGTTTCCTATTGCCTGTCTCCATTTCGCAAGGGTATTATCAAATATTTCCTTCCTCCCGGGCCACCCTGGCTAATGGTCATCCGATTTAAAAGATCTAACGCGATGTTCATTCTAGTACATATATACTAAATATATTCTAGTATATCTTTTAGCTCATCTGCGTATCGACCTTACTAAGAGGCGCCGAAAAAGTGTATTCACCTCTCGCTCGCACTCATTTGGTTGCTAAATTTTAGCGCTAGTGAGTACGTAGCTTAAAGAAATAAGACTATGCTGAAAATTTCAGCCCGAAGCTTTAAAAAAAAAAAAAAAAAAAAATTTTGATAGTTCCAACCGTATTAGCTAGGCGACCGATACTTAAAAACAGGGTTACTGTCACTCACTTAAAGTGTGAAGAGACATACTGACATATCGAATGTTGACTGCACTGGATATCACTGTTGCAGTCCATGTAGATCCAACGCATAAACAACCTTGCAGATGCATTTATAAAATTTGTAATTTGTAGATATAATTAAATTAAAAGATAATGTTATTCAATTTAAATCCGAATTCTTAAAAAACAACGTAAATCGCCTGATTTGGCCCGATCATTTCTATGCCAGCTATAAGATATAGCGGTCTAAATTGGAAGAAATTTTATCAGTATGGCAATAATTAAATTAAAAGACCATTAAATAAGTTTTAATTCGATATCTTAAAAAAACAAGAAAATCGGCTTATTTGGCCCGATCGTTCCTATGGCAGCTATATAACATAGTGGTTCCATCTGGCCCGTTCCGACTTATAAAAAAAGTTTTATTCAAAAAGGTCAATAACTGAGAGACTAGTTTGCGTAGAAACCGATGGACAGACGGACATGGCTAGATCGACTTGTCTGGTGATGCTGATTTAAAATATATGTATATGTTTTATTGGGTCGGATATGCTTTTGACATCCTGTCAAAATTATAGTACCCTGCAAGGGAATTTAAATCATTTAAATCATAAACTAGTGTATTATTTGATGTTTTTTTGTAGCTTATAAACCATTAGGCAATGTTTGAGGTTCTTCGCCATATCAGATTATCTAAGTTTTTAGTCTACCATAAAATGCAAGGGAAAAAACTTACTTCAAATAAGTTAACCGGAACTTCATTTTTAAGCAAATATTTTTGAACACTTGCGACAGCATCTTTGGAGTATTCCTATAAATTAATAAAAATTATGAATATTTTTAAAAGTATATTAAATTATACTTACATATGTGTGTGAGAGCATTTCTTCCATTATAAAATTATCATAAATTTCCCTTGCTAACTTTTTACGCTCGTCATAACATTCTGTTTTTTCAAATGTTTTGATCTAAACAGTAATTTAAATAATACATTTTCCCAAAATATGTAAAGAATTCAGATTGTACCTGTTCATAAAATTTTAATTGCTGAATAGGTTCATCAGAATCGTTTTCACAAAAATCTTTAAAAAGTAAGTAACCTAAAAGAAATATTTTAATAAAATTCAGTAAATTTACAAATACATACCCAAAACTTCATTAAAAATTTTATGAAAGTTAAGTTCGTTTTCCTTTTCCAAATATTTATACATAACACTTCTGACACTAGAATAAAAAAATAATAAAATATTAAATTTGATGCAGACACTAAATAAATTATAGATAAACTTGTTCGGTATATATGTGGAATATTTTTATGAAGTTTCCATACTACTGTTGACGAGAGTGTAGTGCGCAAGGAGACTACTATTTATATAGGTTTATTTTATAAAGGCATATTATTATACCCTTGCAGAGTCCAGAAGTTTTCAACGCAGTGAAGGAAGCATCTCCGACCCCATAAATTATATATATTCTTGATCAGAATCCCCAGCCGAGTCGATCTAGCCATGATCGTCCGTCTGTCTGTCTGTCCGTCTGTCTGTCCGTCTGTCCGTTGCTACGCAAACTAGTCTCTTAGTTTTTGAGCTATCCGAATGATCTTTGCAGATAGTCTTCTTTATATTACAGCTAGTATATATGTCGGAACGGACACTATATCTTATAGCTGCCCTATGAAAGATATGGGCAAAATATCATATTCTCGCTATTTTTGAAGATATTGTTCTCAATTTAAATATAATTATTTAATTATATTTTAGCTATACATTTTAAATTTCATGCAAATCGGACCGTATCTTATAGCTGCCAAAGGAACGATCGGCCCGAAATAGATGTTTTCGTTGTTTTTAAAAATACCGGACTAAAACAAGTCGATCCACTATATCTTATATTTGACATAGGAATGATCTGGACAAATTAGTCGATTTTCGTTGTTTTGAAAGATACCGGAATAAAACTTAGTAAATGGCATTTTTATTTAAATATAGCAGTTTCATCCACCACTATATCCTTTAGCTGCCATATGCACGATCGGCCCAAATTAGCCGCTTTTCGGTGTTTTTAAAGATTTCGGATTAAAACGATATGTACGATTCCTTATTTTAAATTAATTATTATCTGCAAGGGTATATAAACTTCGGCTTGCCGAAGTTAGCTTCTTTTCTTGTTTTTATAATGTTTAATCTATAATGTATTTTGATAATTGATTAATGGATACGGTGGTCTTGGGTTTTTGTTTAAAACTTTGATTTGTATATGTATGGGTTCTTAGCTTAATTACATAAATACTTCTTAAACGAAAATATAATCTAATTAGCCACTTTAATTTTATATTTATATTTAACTATTAATAAATTCACAAAACACAGACGCGTCAACAGTTGTGTTAGCCGCACCAATAGGTGTTGCTCAACACGTTCCTAACAAAATCTGTAACTTTCCTTCTTGTTGCCATAGTTGTAATAGAGTGCAGAAAGGAATAGCAGATCGCAGTACATTATTATAGCTCGCGCCAAAACTTTTAATTTGTTGACTGCGATCGAGTGTTTATGATGAATATTCTGTGCAGCATGTGCATGAATGATTGCCTCGATGTAATCACCGCTTTATCGTCTGGCTTCGATGTCAAGCTCCAAGCTCTGACTAATGTTAAGTGGCTTAAATGTTATTATTTTGTACTAAATTACTATAAAAAACAACATTATGCAGTTTATAAGTTTGTAAAAAAAAAATAAAAATATTGTGTGTCCACAAACGGGCCTAACAGAAAATTTTCCAAAAAAAAAAAAAATTGTGTGGTAAAAACCAAAAGCTATTCACAAGCTGCAATGACCACTACAAGGAAAATAAAACACAAAAATTTTTGGAACTTGAAAAATATGAAAATTTCTTTTGGACTTTTTTTTCTCAATTTTTGTTTACTATGCCCACAGCACCTACACCAAAGCAGCCATTTTTTCGGTTTTGCGTATTGTTAACGAATATAACTACCAATACTCAGAACATCATTATCGTTTCTCTTTCATAGTGAACGGTCGAGTTTTTGTTTTGCGCCTCGTATTTGTGTAAAATCTTTGCTATAAACCACCGGGGTTTATTTAAAACTTCTATCTTGTGTCAGTAATAATTCACCGTTTCACTTCGCATGTGCATGCAGCTGTTTTTGTGTATTAATAATCTATATTAATTGCAAATTAGTTTTTTGCATCGATTCGCTTATCTGCATTTTCCCATTCCTCGTTGTGCTTTATCCGTTACGCCGATTTTACAGCTTGACGGCTTAAGCTCCCTAATTCTCGCTCTCTTGCTCTCTCTTAGTGCGCGTAACTACTCCTATTTTCTCTTAACTTCTGACTGGTACAGTGGTAAGTCACTATAATGTCTTCTAGTAGTGTCTGTGTAATTAAAACCTGCAAGAATGTAACTTCTGCAGAGGACCCTATTATTGGCTGCTGGCTGTGTGACAATATCGTGCACGCCAAGTGCTGGCTTACAATATTACTAAAAACATTGGATTGCGCTACTGCTGAGAAGCTTGTCGCGATGTTGAAAGGGAAATTATGGCTTTTATGCGGCAAACCAAAAATGGTTTTAATAAGCTACATGTTAGTTTTCGCAAAATAAATGAGGTGCTCCTGGCGCTGGACTCCCAGTTTAATGGCCAAAAGCTATTAAACGAGTCCCCAAAGCGGAAAAAAACCACGGTTGGCACACCACATTTGGGCGGATCCCAACAAATCGCCACGGGTTCTCAACAGCTTACTCCCCCAACATATCTAACTCCAATGATATTAAGATCGGGGGCAACAAAAGTTTCGGCCTCCGAATGTGCCGCGGGAGGGGCAGCGCCTCAAATTATATCCGTTGTGTCCGCTGATAGGTCACAACACAGGGGTCATCCCACAGATCCCCATCCAGGAAACTCCCCATGGTATCAGGCCTGGAATACCGGCAGAAATTGGTAGTACTAATGGATTGCCAAAAGCCCTTATTGATATTCCAACAATATTCCATTGTGCCATTTACGTCATCCGCTTCAAAAAACTAACCAATTCTCTCCTTCTTTTCGATCAGAATACAAGAGGCTTACATAGTAAGCTTCCCAAGTTGTATTCTGATAGTCTTTCGTTTGCATCCCAGGTGAAACCTGGTTAAAGCCGTATATCCATAGCTCAGAAGTTTTTCCAGCTGTTTACACAACGTACAGGCTAGATCAACCTTCCAGGCGAGGGGGCGGTGTCCTCATTGCGGTTGACTCCAACCTTACATCTGAATTATTAAATTTCATGGAATGCAGCGATGTTGAATTCCTCTGTGTGAAACTATCATTTAATGGTAGTTTAACTTTTAAAACATGTTCCTACATTTCACCCTTGTCGGAACTTTCACGTTTCCGATATTTAGGCGGTCTCCAATAGACTTTCGGATAGGGACCATTTAGTAGTTCTAGGTGATTTTAACATTCCTGGTGCTATTTGGTCCACAAATTAATCCTCAAATACCCTTTTGACTACAGCACGTCACGACTTTATTTATGGCTTGTTTGACATTTCGCTGTCTCAAGTCAACCATGTACGAAATTCCTTAGATCGCTTGCTCGATCTCTGCTTTGTCTCTGATCCGGCAAGAGTCAGTTTAGTTAGGGTCCCGCCCTTGATGCAGCCTGAAGATCCATACCATCCTACTTTCGATGTGACTATCGATATTGGGACTACTATGAAGAATAAGTCAGCCAGCTAAGAAAGTCATGTCCATCAAGTTAGCAGGGCAACAACAACAATAATTTGCCGCTAATTAGTTGCAAATTAGTTACGGGAAAACAAAAATTTGTTGCACAATTTTCTAATTTTTTTTTAGATGCCCTGCTAAGTTGACGTCTAGTTAGCAGGGCAACTCCAGAAAACTTCGACTTTTCCAAAATCTATTTACCCAGAATTTGTCGCTAATTATTTAGTTACGCAGTCCACTGCTTTCGCAAGTCGGATTTTCAAAGGCTGAATAATTTCATATCTAACTTTGATCGGTCCGATCTCTGCATGTGCACTGACATGGTGGGTGCCATGGATATTTTTTACAATGCCATGAACTCCTTTTTTACCGAATGTGTTCCGTTATACTATCCGTCAATCTCAAATAAGCCTCCCTGGTTTAGTAAAGAGTTGACTCGCCTCAAAAATGTCAACTCCAATCTCTACTCTAAATTTAAACGTAACGGTTCTCAAACTGTTCACCGTGCTTAACGCGCAGTGTTATAAAAATTATTTGACTCGTTGTAGGGTTCAGTTCGCACAGGACCCAAAACAGTTTTATAATTTTGTCACCATAAAAGTAAAGTAAAGTAACAAAAAAGGTAGCAAAGTGGATGCTATCAACTATAGAGGAATCTCTAAGTTGTCAGCGATCCCAAAACTTTTCGAAAACGTAACTACTCCCCATTTGCAGCACCTGTGTAGATTAGTAATTTCTCCATGACAACAAGAATTTATTAAACGAAGATCAACGACTACTAACACATTAAAAGGGGCTTTTCACAAAATTTGCAGACAGATGTGATCTATACTGATTTGAATAAAACATTTGACTCCTTTAAACATTCCCTTCTTGTTAGAAAACTCGACTTAATGGGTTCTCCTGTCTTCTTCTTTCTGTTTAGGTGAATCTCAAGTTATCTGAATGGCAGGACGCAAAAGGTCCTTTTTAAGAACAACTTGTCGAATGTTCTCCGGGTGACCTCTCGTGTCCCGCAAGGAAGTCACCTGGGTCCCTAACTTTTTACATTATTTTTTAACGACTTGGCCAAAACTCAGAACTTGGAATATGGATCTTGCAATCGCATTGAGTCAGTTCAAAAGAACTTTTTACTTTTCGCTCTTCGTGGCTTAAACTGGAATGCAAATCTTAGGTTGCTGTCTTATTCTAGTAGACTTCTCCTAATTAACCTACCCTCCTTAGCAAACCGTAGAACGATGCTAGGCATTGTCTTTATGTATAACATGATCCGTGGTGACGTGGAAAGAACCGCTGCAGAATTGGCAATACGCCAGAAATGTTAAATAGTATCATGTTTTTACACTCCAATTTTAATAATTTAAATAGTTAATATTTTTTGTAACGATTTTAATAAAAGTTAAGTTAAATCAATTAAAAAGTTTTCGTATTTAGAAGTAAGTACACTGTACATCAAAACACTGTACACTAAGTTAACTGTACACCAATTTTGGTGTACTCATTTTATACTGTACAGTACTATACTGAGTATGAGCAGTATCTGTCAAATACAGACAATATTACAACATTCACTCACATTTATTTGGAGCTGTTCAGTAAAATAGTGTACACTTTTTTAAATTGATTGATTAATTTGCTCATTTGAATGTATCCATGCAGGTCTCTTATGTATACATTTTTTGTTTTGATTAAAAAATCAATTTGTTTTATTTTTAAACCTATTACAAACATGGCAACCATAAAATAAAATAAAAATTTTTTTTTTGCTCCTTTCGGATAGTGAGTCTTTCGGGTGCAACGACGTTAAATAGTCGGTCCCTTGAAAGTCGCTATAACCGGATTCTACTGTACTACTTAGGCGATACCACCGAAACTGGGCTAATCATTATCACGTTATTCTCTGCTTAACCTTCCGGAATGTATCAACATTGACTACGAAGGAGTCAAAGAACGACCATACATACATCCCACCACCAATGCGCTGCTACACATGTTTACGTATTGGACACACGACGAAGTTCTGCGAAAACCCAATAACATGCCTCAAATGCAGTCGTACATCTCATATTAACATCGAGAATGGAGAAGTGTGCCAAGAGAACCCAAGCTGCATCAATTGCCTAGAAAACAAGTACCCTAATACCGATCACATCGCAAGAGACAGGAAATGTCCAGTCTTCATAACACAGAAAGAAATCCAAGCTATTAAAGTCCTTCAAAAAGTAGACAACCGTCAAGAATGGTCAATATACAAAGCCAGACATCATTATGATCGCTCGCTATACTCATCAGTTACCACATCAGACCAAAGCCAGCCAACACAGGAAGACAACGCCCAAAATGGACCGAAGGCCTCTGCAGCATCAAATAAATGTAGAACAATCAACAAGAAGCAACCGAACCCTAACACAATATGAAGACGATGACGCGATGTCTACCAGCTCTGTCAGCTCGGAACATAACACTACGACTAATACTACCCCCAAAACCACAATTTACCCCAAAAACCTATCTAAGAGAAAAAAAAGAATACTCAAAAACATTAACGATAATCAAACAAATACTATTCTAACTAGATCTAAGGGTAAGTCTTTAATTAATACAAATTCAATCAATAGCATAACAAAAGAAAAAACTTAAGCCGGTCTCTACTTTTCGAACCAATTAAATATTATGACCCTGACAATACTACAATGGAACTTAAACGAATATTCTAACCACTGCAACGAAGTTCTTACCCTGATAAAACAATACAACCCCAAAATCATCTCTCTTCAAGAAACCCATATAACACAGCTACTGATACACAAATCATTGCAGTACAAGCAGATACCTGCAGGACACACATTTGATACTATCGCCATCGAATTAGAAACTATGTTCACAAATATAACCAGTCCATCTCTAATCGCAGGTGACTTCAACAGCTGGAATACTCTATGGGGATCAGCAAAAACTAACAAAAGAGGAAATATTTTAAGGGAAATTCTTACTAAATAGTAATTATGTTATCCTGAACAATGGGGGACCATTGTTCCCTCATTCCCCCCACATTTTTCGACACACAATTAGCCAATAGCCACCTGAACTTAAGATACAATGTGAATTGAAAATTTGCAATACTTTGCAGGGTAGTGACCACTTCCCCATTACCATACAAATGTTCCCCCAACAAAAGAAAAAAGTACAGAAATACCCCTCCAAATTTTTAACAAAATTACCAAACTGGGATAAATATGAACAACTCACAGACAACTTAGGCACGCTTATACCAATAGCAACGAACAATAACAAAGAAGCTAACAACATAAACAAGATCATTCTACAGAGTGCATACAGAAGCATCCCCCATACTCAACCATCGAAAAAGCACTATAATGTAACCTGATGGATTTCAAAGCTCGAATCATACAAAAAAAAAAAAAAAACTCTGTCTATTAAACTTTAAACGAATAAATTCACAATACAGAAAGGAAATCAGAACAAGCAAAAAAGAAAGTATAAACAAACTGACATCCAGCACCTACCCAGACACCAAATGTTAGACAATATGGAATAAAATTCGACAATTTTGTGACTTACATAAGGCAATACATTGCATCAAAGATACCGACATGAATACTATCGAAACAGACCAGGAGGAAATACCCAACGCCTTTTTAAAGAACTGGCCTATTTGAATTTTCTGCAGCTTTGAACAGCTTTAAGTGAAACACACCAGGATACGATAGAATAAATTACGCCATGTTAAAACACACCTCCAAAAATGTCAAAAATAGTCTCACTTTTTCCCACTTTGTCACACTTTAATAGTATCTTGAAATCACAAATTCCTCACACGTACAAAGTCAGCACCATTATACCAATCTACCAGCAAGAAAAAGACGAACAATTAATTGAATCCTACCGGCCCATATCGCTAAATCCCTGCATTGGTCTATTCAAAAATACTCGACAAGATCATCTCACGACTATGGTGGTTTGGATTTAGGAAGGGAAAATCGGTGACAGACTGTCTGCGTTATGTAGGGCAGAGCCCTTTCCAAAAAAAGACATATATCGATCATATTGCTAGATTTTGAAAAAGCATTTAAAAAAATTAGATTACACTCAATCTTAGAACAATTAAAAAATGGGGTTGTGGAAAAACAATCCTTCAATATGTGATAAACTTTATGACTGGCCGGAAAATTCGAGTGCGAACCAACCAAGCCCACTTAACTACACAAAGCCTTCACAATGGTATCCCCAAGGATCGCCCTCTATCAGTCGTCTTATTCCTAATAGCATTAGATATTAACGAAAAACACAAATCTCTCCAATTTACAGCTTATGCAGATGACTTCAATATAATTATTGACCTAAACGAGGCAAAAAAATAAGATCAAACTTAGACTCTTTATTTACAGAGATCAGCAATTGGTGTTCACGATCTAGATCTTCATTATCCCTAGACAAATGCAATCACTTACACATATGTAGGAAAAGGAACTGTCAATGCCAAATAGACACAAGCGTATACGCGATATAAACGAAGATATATATAAAAATATTGGGATTATCTATTAACTCTAAATACAAATGGAGGAGCACGTACAATAAAAGACTGAAAAACTCATTATCGAAATCATTAAATGTTATTAAATGTTTTTCAAGTTAAAAATACAACTGTCACCCGCACACTCTAGTTCAAATTGTAAAAAGTCTTTGTATAGCGAAAATTGAATATGCTTTACCAATATATGGCAATGCCCCGAAATCGACTTTGAATCCGTTCAAAACAATTGTGAACTCGGCACTACGCTCAGCGCTAGGAGCATTTTCCACCACACTAATTCACAACATGTACGTGGAGGCATACGTCTGACCACTAGAAAACAGAATTAAGTTGATGAATAACAAACACAATAATACACTTCAAAAATTCCTCAATCGGGCGTATAATAAAAAAAAAATAACAAAGAAAAACAATACAAAATTCGTTAAGTCTGTGCTGCAAGACAGTATCAATCCCTGCACTATCCTGGCCTGACAATCAAAAATACCGAAGTCTAAACTCCCCATGGCACCTAAGACCTGAAGAAATTTAAACACACAACTGAATAAAAACCAAAAACCAACTACAAACAAAATATTTTTACAACAATTTCAGGGAATTTATAAAAAATTTAAGCAACTACACCTTTCTATACACTGGCGGCTCACTATCTAAAAAAAAATTTAGCGGAATTGGACTTAAAAACAAAGGAAAAACTTTTATCTGCACTGATTCTCTATCAACCATGAAAGTCATAAAAAACACCTATAATTCGGACTACCTGATTTCAAAAATTCGTGGACTAATTATATACAACTTCCCGAAAATAAAGCTACTATGGGTACATAGCAATATATAGGCATTCCAGGAAACGAATACGCCGATAAGGCAGCAAGAGCTGCCACAAGTTCCCCACTATTTACAAAACCAAACATAAATCGACCAGATATAAACAAATTTTACAAACTTTACTCCTCAACTACTCTCTCTAACCTCTAAATGGTACCAAAACGTGAATATAAACAGACTAACTATAGCGGATTATACAAAGAACATAAGCTTTATAAAATTACCGAAAATCGAGCAGGTAAAGCTTATCAGACTTCGCCTTGGGCCAGATTGACTCATGCAAACAGATTTCTGTAACCACCATCCAACCAATGCCAATTCTGCAACAACCATGACCATCGTACTCCAAACATCAACTTCCCCCCACTCTTAAGCAATCCCACACCTGACAACCTAAAAACCATTCTCTCTTTCCTCAAAAAAAACTAATATAATCCATAACCTAAAAACGAAACATAAACAAAAACATTAAATACATTGCCATTTGCCAAATAAACTCACCTAGCCAATTAAGTACTGCGTGCAACAGATTCCAATGTTGTCCAAATTTGGTAACTCTAGCTCTTATAGCCTCTGAGATCTATTTAACAACACGGACGGACAGACAGACAGGTGGACAGATGGACAGAATATATATACTTTATGGGGTCGGAGAAGTCTCCTTCTGCCTGTTACATACATTCTTGGTTGGCACTAACTTATAATACCCTTGTACCCTATGCGTACCGGGTATAAAAAAGATTGCCCAACCAGATGGGAATCTACATATACAATGCTAAGGGATTTTTTGGAAGCTAAAGTAATTTTAACCAACATAGAATCTATTAAAAGCAAATCCCTTAGAAGAACATTTTGAAGTTGATTGGTCCCTTTTTTCAATTTTATTGAAAATTATTGCTCTGTATTTAGTCCTCTAAAAAAGCCATTAAAATATTTCAAGAGGAACCACTGCATTATGGCAATTTTGGTCCGGAATCGAACCATAATTGTGATCCTAGCCATAGTATAAGGAGGCTCAGATTAAGGTCATAAAAAAGGATTTTTTTGAGCATGTCGGATTAAAGGGTCAAAAATAAGCCTGATAAATTGATTTGCGCAATCCACTTGCAATATAAAATCCCAAAATCTGTGATATTAATCTGTGATCTAACCTTACATTTTTTTGTTTATTTTTTGGTTTTTTTTTTTTTGTTTGTTAGGTATTAATTAGGTGAAGTAAACATATCGGAAAGAATCGGAAAGAACCGGAGGAGGAACCGGCGACCGTGAACAGCTAAGAGTCTGAGACACATAGCGACCGGGAGAAAAGGAGATAGCCAAATTCGACACTGCCCATTATAATGTAGCAGTTTGCGGAATGTTAGCGTGGACAAAAAAATAACGGACTTACAATTAATAAGAAAAAAATGTAATCTAAATAACTCTTAAATTAAATTGCATTTAACATTTTTTATACCTGGTACCCATAGGGTACAAGGGTATTATAAGTTAGTGCCAACCGAGAATGTATGTAACAGGCAGAAGGAGAAATCTCTGACCCTATAAAGTGAATATATTCTTGATCAGCATCATCATGATTTGAAGCTGCATTCATGCCATGCAGATACACAACTATACTGACACCAATGCAGAAAGAAGAACCAGGATTCCACACGTATAAACAACATTACAACACGATAAGAACAAACTTAGAGAACAATGACTATGCTGATATTGATAGTTTCTATCAGGGAAATGGAATACTATCAGATGATTACTACATGAATGTGCTTCGAGCTGGCATCAATCGTCCCAGAGTATTTCTTAAACGTCAACCCATGGAAAAGTGGCATAATCCATTCAACCCATTCATTTTCAATATTTTGAAATCAAACATGGATGTGCAATTTATCACCGAAGAATACTCATGTGATTCATACGTAGTGGAATACGTCAATAAAACGAACCGTGAAATTAGCAATCTCCAAAGTAACATCACTGAAATAATGGCTGAACATCCAGAGTTCGATATTGTCGAAATTACTAGGAAAATGAGCGTTGACATGCTAAATACTGTCGAAATTACCAGTCAGGAAGCTGCATGGTACCTTCTGCGTGAACCGATGTCAAAGTCTTCTTCAGTTGTTACCTATATTTTAACAATATGGCCGATCGAAAGACAAAGAATTCGAAAAACTCAGAAAGAACTCAATGAAATGGATGCCGATGATGATGCAACAAACATATGGAAAGAAAATTGGTTTGACAAGTACGAAAAGAGACCTGAAGAGCTAGAAGATGTCAATTTGGCTCAGTTTGTTGCTCATTACACACTGAATAATCAGGGGAATTGGACACGAAGGAAAGAACCTCGGATTATTCGGTACAGAAACTACGACATGGCTGATGATTTCAATGAATACAAACGGGAAATGGTGACTTTGTATATTCCATTCCGAGACGAAGAAAATGAAATTCTTGCAGAAACTAAATTCATACAGATTTACGACGACAACGAAATATTGATTTTGGAGCGACATAAAGAATTCTCATCGAATTTAGATATCCAGAAAACCATCGAGATATGCCGAGAGTTGTGTCGTGAAGATGAATTAAATTAAGATGATGATGCTGAAGGAGACAACGTAGGTCGCCTTTTTCCTGAACAAATCCTTTTCAAGAATTGTATAACGCTGACCACATAATGAACGACGATCTGCGGTTAGCAACACTTAACAAACTGGGTGCTATCGCAAAGAAGAGGGATAATTTAATGTCTAATGAACAATTTTATGAACTAATGAGAATGGCCAATCAGAGGCAGAAAGTACTCCTGATGCATGTGTTTGCTAATCTCCTCTCATCAAACCGATCACCACTCCAAGTTTTCTTCACTGGACCAGCAGGATGTGGGAAGACATCCCTCATTAGACTCCTCATGGAAATTTACGCTTCACAGATAATGATGGTTTTTGCAATGCTTACATCGCATGTGCATCAACAGGAAAGGCTGCAATAGCAATTTATGGTACGACAATCCACACTGCATTGAAAATATCCCTTTCCAAACTATTACCATTATTAATTGAAGTGGCTCAACAGTACAGAATGCTCTTCAAATACGTCCAAGTTATACTCATCGATGAGGTCAGTATGGTAGGAGCGGAATTGCTGTCTCAAATTGACGCACGGTTAAAACAAATAACAGGAAATTTCCAAGATAATTTTGGAGGAATGGATGTCATTTTTAAAGGTGATTTGCGTCAGTTACCTCCAGTGCGTGCTACACCCATCTATCAAGCAACAAAACGACGCATAGCAGCACCAACACTTTGGCGTGACTTGAAGTTCTATGAATTGGATAAAGTCATGAGACAAGCGAATGCTGATTTCTCCTCTTTATTAACTAAAATTGGAAATGGCGAAGAACTGGATCAAGTACAGATAAATGGTATATATTAACAACCAATCTGGATGTCTCGGATGGTTTAGCAAACGGCGCAGTTGGTAAACTAGTTCATATCGAAACTGATGAGGCAGGGGCAGTAACTCGTGTGTGGCTGGAATTTCCAGATTCACCAAAGACGGGGCAGAAGATCCGGTGAAAAGCTGCTGCGTTCATCCAAGCAAACAACATCAGCCACACGGCAATTCCCATTGCACGAAGAACTTCTACGATATATATGAACAATAATAAAACGATTTTCGTCAAAAGAAATCATCTGCCATTGGTATCAGCGTGTGCTATTACTATCCACAAGTCTCAAGGTGGTACGTTTAATCAAATCGTCTATGAATACGAAAAGACATATTTACAACAACTCCTTTACGTAGCCTTGTCCCGTGTCACAAGTATACAGGGATTGTACATCGTTGCGAAGGATGGAAAGAACAAATTTTATCATGGACGGAAAAAAGCTCAATCAATGGACAAACTTCAATCAGAATTTAGAAGATTATCAACAAATCCATTGATAACTTTGACTGACATTCTCCGAGAGTTCATCAGCAGACCAGGCTTATCAATAACAACCCACAATTGCCAAAGCTTAGGAGCTCATAGCAGAGATTTCAATGATCCGGTGATTCTAAGGTATAATATATTGATACTTTCAGAGACGTGGAAGGAAAACGATCAATAAATTGATGTTCCCAATTTTAATTGTGTCGTACAGTTCAAAAGACATAATGTGAGAGCAGGGGGTGTCGCAACACTGCTCATGGAACGAACATCATGACAACCAATATGGACCTGAACTTAAAAGAACTAGAATCGCTTTCAATTGGTTTGTCATCTGTTGGAGAAATGTGTGCAGCTGAATGTCGCACAGAAAGCGGACAGCGGATAATGCTTAAAGCGCTCTATATTTCAGATGGCGAAAATAATTCACCTTTACTTGGTGCCGTATACTCCAGTGGGGGCTGCAGAAGTTGGAGTAGAGCTGGACAAAATACCTATGATTCTAGGTGGAGATTTTAATGTTAATTTTGCTTCAGATGATTCCAAGCCATTAATTCAGTTCTTGCAACAGAAATTGTCATCGGAAATGAACAATTCACCAATTGAATCGACTACACGCCATGGTACCATGATCGATGCAGTTTTCTCACGTTACATCGAAAATTTGGAGTCCAGAGTCTTCATTACCTATTTTAGTTACCACAAACCTATAATTTCGTTCATGAAGAGTCTACCAGAGAATGAAGGTGAAGCTGATTGAGATTTAATTCATCATATTCATACTAATATTATTGTATCTTGAAAAAGTATAATTATTATGATGAATAAATTAATATTTACTATCAAGAAGTGTTTGACACGTGATTAAAATAATTCCTCTCCCTCTAAACATAGAAAATTAAATAATCCTTGCCGATCCAATCATTCAGTTTCACTTCTTTCGAGTGTCTTCATGACACACCATTTTTTTTTGTAACATGTGAACGTGTTATGTGTCTGTAGTTTGATGTTCCCCGACGATTCTGAAGTGGCCACTAATATCAATGTATCAACTAGTTCAATAGCTTTTGGTCGGTCAGCACCTAGTGGATCCGCTGGAGCATTCTCAAGCCATAGCAGAATGTGTGCATGGGGGCTCCCGCGATGCTGGAATTCAATTCTTTTAAAATAATGGACAACACGATATTTTGGACTGAAGTATGTTCATTATAACATTGATGAGCTTATTAAAATAGATGGCACATGTTACAGCATCTTCATTGATGAGTGTGCTCTTTTTATTATAATGAAGTTCCTGAACATCTTGTTCTGTAAATTCTGCTCCATTATTCTTCAATTTATATAATAATTGTAATAATGAGGGCCAACCAACTTTATTAGCACTCATAGCTAGGAATAACGCGGGTTTTCCGAGTTGTCTGGTCATTGCGAATAAGACTCTCTTTCTTTCAGCCCAATACCAAGTCGAGTTAGGGATACAACGTAGAAAAGCCAAGTTGCTTTCTATACAATGATTTATATACTCCTCTGATTGAATTTGTTCACGTGTAATTTTTGTGTCTTTACCTACGTCTTTAAAAGCAATGGATAGACTGTCACGGACTCTAAACCTCATAATTTTCATTGCCATATAGAGTTAATGATGAGGTGTAACCCCACGTCGATCAGATCTCCTTAGCTCACTGGTAGCCATCATGAATGGAATTGTTCGAGATAGATAGTAGGAAAAGATAACTCTTCTGCATGCTCTTCAAATAATAGACTGTGAGGGACATTCATTTCTCCAGGAGCAATCCTCAAATATTTATCGTCATTCCAGAGTAATGTGTGTTTCTGAGCGAACAGGCTCTCCTCCATGGGGATGTCTTCACTCAGTTCATCTATAGGTATCTGATGAACGACACAATCTTCATTAAAGAAAGATTCATCAACTTTGATGTCGTACAGTTGATACAATGGACTCCTTATTAAGCATCTTAAGCATCTTATTTTAATATTTCTCATGTTTATTAAACCTGTCAAGAAGCTTGATCGATGAATTTTTTTCTCTTGATATGAACGTAAACACAGTGATCGTCGTCAATGTTCCTGGGCAAGTGATTGACCATTGTTTTGTCATCCACTGGAACATTGATCACCTGCCCCAAAATTCCAAATTGTCCATGCACATGACGCAATCTGCGAATTTGCATAAATGAAATTCTAGGAGAAATGAGTCTCTCGGACACTAAATCTAACTTCGGAAGATGTGCAGGGATGTACAAAGCCATTCAAATTCGACAATGTTGGAATTTTGTCTCTCCTCAAAGCCTGGCGACAGCTGGTGCATGCCAGCTCATTATTACTTCTGAATTCTGGAAATTTTTGTTGAATACGAATTTTATTTTCAACGGATAGAGTCTTCAAGTCATTTTTAAACCATAACTTATCACATACACAACACGTAAAACCGAATGGATTATTTATAAAATCACGGTGAAAGTTTTTATGTGCAGTTTTAAACTCATTAAAGTCTGAATATTGTAATCGATCACCAGTATGTACATCGCAATCAGGAGGAGGATGAGTCTAAGTCGTTGCTAATAGTTCATTCTCTGGATTATTTACACTATCGTCCACACTGTCATGTAAGAGGTCTGTATGTCTGTAATGAAGAGTTATTACATGTTAGTGATTGGGAATGTAAAAATGGTCTCAGTTTAAATTAGTCTAAATGTAAATGTATTGTTACTTATAAAAAAAAATCTGAATAAAAAATTAAAAAAAACCTTAATACTGAGAATTTAAAAAATCTTATAATAGAAAGCAAACAGATTGAGTATGTTGCTAAGGCAGAGAACCTGGGTATCACATTAAATAATACCCCATAATTGACGGACCAAGTTAATAAAGCAGTAGGTCTTTTTTTTTATTTTTTTTTTTTTGTATTCCAATCTTTATTACTCTTATTCAACTTACTACTAATACAAAACAAAATGGACGCATATAACTGTACAATTACATAAGGACGGGTTAGAGACTGTCGGAGATAGGGGTCGTGCGCCATGCGGTACTGCCGCTTAGCATTGCTTCGCAAGCGCAGGGACCCCAACTCAGTTCACTCCTTACGCCTTCTCTCCAGCATCCTGAGCGTCATCACGCCAGCGACGAACTCCGCTGCCGCTTCCCATATTTTGGGGTCGGCCAGCAATAGTGGCACCAGGGTCTCGGTGCTAATCGCTGCCCCTGCGGCACTCGAAGAGGGCATGCTGTGCGTCTTCAACTATTCCAGAGCCGCACTCTCGTCACCAGTCCTACGTTTCGTGGTCAAACCTTTTGAGATAGCTGCGGCAGTAGCCGTGCCCGCTAAGCGCCTGGATGAGGTAGAAGTTTACCTTTCCATGCCTCCTTCCCACCCAACACGCTAGGTGTGGGATGAGTTTGTGGGTCCAGCGCCC
This sequence comes from Drosophila triauraria, assembly GCA_014170255.2. Classification (NCBI taxonomy): domain Eukaryota; kingdom Metazoa; phylum Arthropoda; class Insecta; order Diptera; family Drosophilidae; genus Drosophila; species Drosophila triauraria. The sequence goes on from JABJVT010000007.1 coordinate 6,691,049, forward strand.
TTTTTGGGAACTGTCCCACCGTGCCTGCCAGCTCTCCATGCTTCTCCTTCTGGTTTCAACCTTCAGTTCGGCATCGGTTTGTGCGGCTGCTACGCCTCCCTACGAGGCTGCGTGTAGCCATAATTCTCTCCCGAATCAGCTCCGTGATTGGAACCTGTCCGGCTATGACCAGCGCCGCGTCTTCGGAGATGGTCGGAAACGCGCTCGGGATGCCGATAGCGCACAGCCTCGCATGTAGCTCTTCACCTTAGCGCTGCATAGAACATCTGCGACGTTACGACCGATGTCAGCAGCTTCCTGGTCGTATGCTTCGGACCCCTGGTGTTCAGCAGCATCCTGGATAACGCTCCAGTGTTCCCGCTTGCCATTTTGTGGACGTAATCCAAGTGCCCCAAGTCGGTGGGGGCTTTGCTGCCAGCGGTGGTCCTCTTTACCACCAGTTTGTAGGCGACTCCCCAGGTATCACCTTCAGCTGCATCGCACAGCTTGAGGAAAAATTCCCTTTTGCTGTCCCTGATGGCAGCCTTTAACGCCTTCCTCAAAGCTTTGTAGCTCTCGCTGCACAGGGGGTAACCGTGTCGTGCCGCTCGCTCGCTGTAGCAGCCTTCTTGCACCATGGAAGTTCCTACGGAGCTCGGAGATCTCCTCGCTCCACCAGAACACCAGAGAGTGGTGGCTACGGTTGGTGCTTCTCTGGAGCTTGCTTTGGGCGCAGGCCCCTTCCAATGCGGCCGCCAATTTGTTCGCATGCTAGTTGGCTCCATCTGCCTCGCCCGCTGAGTAGCCCTCCAAACGATTGCACCTGCAAGGTGTCCTGTCGGTACGCCTTCCTCTGGTTGGGGGGAGATCCTCTTTCCCTTTTGGGCCTTCCTAGCGTACACTCAATGGCCCCGTGGTCGCTGGCAGTGTAGACCTTACTAATCCTCCATCGGGCGTGGCGAGCCAGCGCGCTACTGGCGTAGGTGAGTTCTATGATGGACCCCGCGCCTGCCCTGGTGAAGGTGTGGCGAGATCCCTCGTTCAGCAGGACGACATCCAGATAGGCAAAGGCCTCCAGTACCGTACGGCCTCTGGCATTTGTTAAAGCGGACCCCCACTCAGCCCATGCGTTAAAGTCGCCCCCGACCACCGCATTGCCCCGCACTCGCAGGTCGCTGGTCAGCTCGTCCAGGGTCCTGCTGAAGAGCTCCAATGAGAGACTGGGTGACAGGTAGCACCTGTACAGTCAGGTGCCACCTACGTTCGCTCGCACGAACCCTTCAGCCGCCTTTATGTCGCGCATCTGCGGCGTCTCTAGCCCACAAACCCACAGGGCCGCTTTTCCGTGATGTCCGTGGCCCATTCATTGCCGCTCCCCACTCTGTAGGGTTCGCTGAGGATTACCACCTCCGAGCCCCGTTCACGCACCGTCTGGGTCAGGAGATCCTGCCCAGCTCTGCAGTGATTCAGGTTTAGTTGAATCAACTGCATGATGGCCGTAGGTTGTCGGGACCGCCGATGGAAGCTGGACAGTCTCTGCCGCCTGCTTGATGACCGACCTCCTAGCAATAAAGCAGTAGGTACAACTTACGGTGTGCTTAGGAACCTATCCTTATCGCAGCACTTCCTCCAATTGAATATACGCCTTATGGTCGCCAAGGGGTGCCTAATATCCGTACTATTTTATGGGGTTGAGATTTTCTGAAGATGTGACGCAGAAAGCCAACACAAATTAAATGTAGCGTTCAATAGTTTTGCCCTTTATGTATTCAATGCTAAGAGATATGACCATGTTACGTGTTATTCAAACACGATTTTTGATATAAGTATGACGAATTGGACTTAAAGCTTTGACACTCCTCCACAGAATAGTTTATACGAAACAACCTGACTATTTATATGACATGATAGATCTATCTACTTCCCAATGCACCAAAAATATAATTCCTATTAAAACTACTCTGGCTAGCTCTGACAAGCACATCTACACTAACACTATTCGGCTTTGGAATCAACGTCCGCATGAAACAAAATCAATAAGCAATGCACATTGATTTACCTTAAAAATCAGGAAACACTTTGCAAACACACAGTAGGAAAAATAGTAAAATAGTAATATTAAATACAATTAAATAATGTTAAAATTAAGTAATGACATATATTTTAGTAATTAAGTTATTAAAATTGTTTAAAACCCTTGTGACTAGCGCGCTAAGGTAATAGTAGAAATACTGTAGCGTTAGGAATTTATCAAAATAAATAATATTAATAATATCTTCAAAACTTTTGCTCTGAATTGCGACATTATTTCTGTACGCCAAAAGGCTTTTCATTAGGCACACGCCTAAAAATATTATTCGTTGACTGCGATCGAGCGAGTGTTGGTGCTTCGTCAAGTTCTCGGATAATAAGCTTATAAAGAGTTAATTAATTAATTAATTGTTTTAATTAATGATTGTTCAAACTCGGAAGAGTGTTTGTTCGGGAAGTGAAATGTTTGGGTACCGGATATCTCACAGACGAGAACACTTGACTGTAGCTTTCTTACTTGTTTAGAATCTATTTGGGACAGAATGTATGAGCTAAATTCCAGCTACAACTTATGCTCAACGTCGAATTCCGATTCATTGCAATCGGATAACCATTTTTTTTTTATGAAGAAGATGCGATGTTGAATGCATACTTATCTCAAGGTGTGACAACGGACGTCAACAGTACCCTCGACGTATACTCGAAAATAGAAAATCTACATCTTCCTTTTCAAAGAAGTGACGTAGACGTTCTAGCTTTTTAGAAAGAAAAACAGTACAGCGACCAGGAGCTATACGCATTAAGCAATGTTTGTTTTGCACTACCTATTTTTCGGGACAGCGAGGACTCGGAATAAATTTTTGTATTTTTGAAGATATTAAAGAAACATTGAAATAATTGTTATGTTATTTATTACCAATTTTGGTGAGACGACTAAAACTGTGTAAATTTGGTATTGAAAATATTAATGTAATAACTACAAATATCTACAAAATAAATAAAAAAAAAAAAGCTACTTCAACTTATTTTTCCTTTCATAGCAACAGTAAAAGCCGAAGCAAGAATGAAAGCACGACTGCACTGTTCCTTTAACTTTCTTAGTAACAGCAGCAGTAGAAGCAAGAAAATGAAAGCAAGACAGCGCTGCTGCTTCAACTTAAGTTTCCTTCCATAGCGACAGCAGAAACCGAAGCAAGAAAATGAAAGGAGGACTGCTTTGCTGATTTAACTTATTTATATTCCATACCAACAGCAGCAGTAAAAGCAAAAGCATAAAACTTAACTGACGACTGCTTTTCTGCTTTGACTTAATTTATTATCGAAAGTAAAAGCAGCAGCAGAAGCACAAAAACGAAACTGACGACTGTGCTGCTGTTTCGACATAATTTCTTTATCGAAAGCAAAAGCAACACCACATGATACAATTATACAAGGTAATCTCATTAGTCTTGACAAGGACGATAAATTGACAGATCTCTCGATCCGCTTTCAGAGAGACCTGCTAGAAAGATAAAGCACTCCATGATACAATTATACAAGGTAGTCTCGTCGGAAAATAAGGCCCTCGTTCGGCTGTTCATGTGAGAGAAACGAATTTATACGACAATAAAAATGTGTATTAACCATTATATGGTGTTTGGGGTTAAAACTGGCCTATTATAATAATAACTTGGAGCTTTTATACCCTTGCAGGGGTATTATAATTTTGCCATGATATTTGCAACGCAGTGAAGGGGCATCTCCGACCCCATAAAGTATATATATTCTTGATCAGCATCACCAGCCGAGTCGATCTAGCCATGTCCGTCTGTCTGTCTGTCCGTCTGTCTGTCTGTCCGTCTGTCTGTCTGTCTGTCGGTTTCTACGCGAACTAGTCTCTCAGTTTTGAGCTATCGGGCTGAAATTTTCAGCATAGTCTTATTTCTTTAGCACGCAGTATATATGTCGGAACGGCAGAAATCGGACCACTATATTCTATAGCTGCCATAGGAATGATGGCGAAATTAATGTAAAAAAAATTTTAACTTATCTGTTTTTCAACGAATTTTTATAAACTTCGAGATATAGTCGTTTTTTATAGTTCTAGAATTACGGTTTTAATTTCATTAAGATCGGACAACTATATCATATAGCTGCCATAGAAGGGATTGGTCGATTTATATGAATATGTAAAATTCTACATGTAAAATGTAAAATTTGCAAAATTTACATCATTTGTTATTTTTTCGACATTACCAAAATGGATCGATTTTCAATGATCCAATTGCAGACTGCAAGGGTATATAAACTTCGGTTTACCGAAGTTAGCTTTCTTTCTTGTTCTTTATAATTTAATTTTTAATAGCTTAGAGTTTCCAAAAATACGTTGATTGTTGGTTTTGTATAGACAGTCTATTGTTAAGGTTTTTAACCCTAAAATAAATTCTAGTCTTATAATAAAACTTTTTATGGCTATGCTAACATGCACTTCTTCAGCAGCTCTTATGAAACTTTAGTTAACATTTTGTAATATAAAATTCCAAGGGTAAAACTACGACAATTTTCTGCCAATTTATTTGTAAGACCAAAATATGCTCCCACAACGATCTCCTAAGCCTCTTTAACGTGTTTGCGACAAAAATAGCAAAAAAAAAAATAATAAAAAAAACATTTTTTTTCACTTAAGGTTTAAAGACAGATAAAAGAATTGGTAAGCCACAGCCATTCACGTCAACGAGCAAACACGAAGTGTTCATTGAGGCCGTACACCCGATCCCTAAACACACTACGTGACTACCTTGTATAATTATATCATGAAGCACTCTACGTTTACATTTTTTTCTCTGACAGGCGAGAAATTATTTTCGGTCATAAATAAAATTAGAAAAGGTTTAATTAGATGAATTTTTAAAATTGATTTTTAACAAATATAAAACTAGATAGTTACAAATTAAACATGTATTATTATTTTAGCAATATTTATACCCTTGCAGAGGGTATTATAATTTTGCCATGATATTTGCAACGCAGTGAAGGAGGCATCTCAGACCCCATAAAGTATATATATTCTTGATCAGCATCACCAGCCGAGTCGATCAAGCCATGTCCGTCTGTCTGTCTGTCCGTCTGTCAGTCCGTCCGTTGGCATAAGTGTATAATATCTCTTGGGGATTACTTTCAAGGAGACAAAATAGATATTGATAAATAAATAAATAATTTTTGAAAAAACACAAAATTCGAGATACTTTTTGAACACACCTCGTATAACCCCTTAATAGTCGCTTGACCTTTATTTTATCATAAATCTGTGATCTGACATCAAAAGGGCTGTTACTGCTTCCAAGTCAACAACCATTAGATCACATTGGTAACAAATTTATGAGTCCTGGAGTAAAATGTATCAAAAGCAATGCCAGGACCTTCTTGACTCTATGTCAAGGGGCTAGACATTCGTTATTGGCTATAAATGATACTTGTTTAATTATTAAATGAAGAAGATAAACTAAGTTTTAATAGCTTAATATAATTAACTCGTACATTTTAACGGTTTTGTCATTTTATAACTAAACAAAAATTTCACAAATTTGTGCTATTATTTTTTTCGCCAATTTTGATCATTTTTGGTCAAGTTTATTAAATAACTTTAAAACTTAAGAGATAAGTTTATTTTTTGACTAATTCTTAGATTAGCTATAGTTCCCCATTTCTAAAAGTGCTTTCAACATTTCCCTAAATTATTAAAATTGTGAGCTGGACAACTATTTAAAAATTGCTTATGCTGGAGGTGCTATTATTTTTTTCGCAGCTGTACATGTAGACCGAAATTTTTTGAGCAAACATTTTTTTTGCTATAATAAATAGTTTATCATCTGAAGAATATGCTGTAAAAATATCGATTTATAATTTAAACTATAAGTGCCTCAAATCGAGCTTGTAAGCGCGGAACTAAGGCTGGCTTTCAGTCACATCGGACACTTTAGACTGCCTTTTCTCCACTCACTGCTTTCTTATGGACACGATTCACAAAAAAATATGCAACATACCGAAGTGAATCAAATTTTATTTTCTTCAGAATTAAATGCTTTTCTATTTGAACCTAAATCTTTGTTAAAAAAGTTCATTTCATTTTTTCTTAAAAAAAAAATCATTAAAAGTGAAAAATTTAGTTGTGTTTACACTATTCAAATGCTTTGCTTGAGTCGTCTGATGTATCAGATATATGTATGTATATCAGTCAATTAATATGGGCAATTCGGATGGTTGACAATGAGTTTAATATAACTGAAGAAATTTTTTAACTAATCCCACTATTTGAAAATGTTAGGGAAGTAGATATTTTTAATGCGGTGCCCGAATTTGAGAAATAACGAGAAAGAAAGCGAACTTCGGTAAACCGAAGTTTGTATACCCTTGCAGTCAGCAATTGGATCACTGAAAATCGATCCATTTAATTGTTAAGAAAAAAATGTCTAATTATGTAACTTTTTAAATTTTACATTTAACATGTAGAATTATACATTTTCATATAAATCGACCGATCCCTTCTATGGCATCTATATGATAAAGTTGTCCGATCTTAATGAAATTAAAACCGTAATTCTATAACTATAAAAAAAGACTATATCTCGAACTTAAAGAAATTCGTTGAAAAACAGAAGTTAAAATTTTTTTTACATTAATTTCGCCATCATTCCTATGGCAGCTATAGGATATAGTGGTCCGATTTCGGCCGTTCCGACATGTATACTGCGTGCTAATAAAATAAGACTTTGCTGAACATTTCAGCCCGATAGCTCAAAAACTGAGAGACTAGTTCGCGTAGAAACCGACAGACAGACGGACAGACAGACAGACGGACATGGCTAGATCGGCTCGGCTGGTGATGCTGATAAAGAATATATATACTTTATGGGGTCGGAGATGCCTCCTTCACTGCGTTGCAAATATCATGGCAAAATACTCTATGCAAGGGTATACAAAATTGAAAATAATTTTTATTTCCAACTTTTATTTTAAAAATTACAGATAAGAGTTATGATTATGAGTTATGACTTTTTTATTAAGAATCAAAAATAAATAAATTAAAAAAGATAAAACAAATAAAAATTGCGTATAAAATATTATTCTATATCTGCAAAGTCCTTTCAAAAATAAGTTATACATAATTTTGCTATCGTCGCATTTTTTTTGGGTCCAATATTTATTTATCTATATCTAATTATTTATTTACAGTGATGGAAAAAATAATAGAAACAACCAACATGTTGGCGTTTGGAGCTTAATTACTAATTTTTCGTGAAACTTATGCGTAGGAATGGTAATACATATCATTTGTTATTCAAAATACTGTATTTAGGTTCTGATTTTATAAAAATATCTCGTAAAATAACGGTCTTACAGTCGATTTGTCCAGATACCAGGTATTTGACTTGGAAATAAAAATAGAAACACACTACCTTTTTCCCCAAATAGTACCATAAATTTATGAAAATCTTTTTAAATATAATTTATTTGTATAGTTAAGGACATAACAAGTCGTGTATGATACAATTAAATTATATATATCCCTTAAATTTTTTTATTATTTTCTGATTGACTTAGCTGATTGTAATTTGAATGTTTTAGAAAAAAATTAAAAATAATTTTAAAAATAAATAAAACTAGGGTTAGAATGTTCCAAATAATAAGTTTATTAAAGTCAATAGTTATTTTTATAATTCTTTGGACCAAGAATTAAAAATTTTTTGTTTGAGAATCATGTTAAAAATTTTATCATTCTCATCACTAATTTCTAAATAAACTTATATCCGTTCATTATAATATATGAAAAAAGGCTTAGATTGACACTTACGACTTATATATTTAGAAACGTATCAAAAAGAAAATCTGTGGGCGCATTTTAAAATAAAGACTAGTTAAAGTGGCGAATGTGAAATTTCGCTGTGAGCTCTTTCAGTACAAAATTCAATTTTTTGATAAAATGGTCAAAAGTTTTTCTAATGTGCAAAATTAGCTCCAGTTCCTTCAGCTGAATTGAATTTGAAGAATTATAGCCCTAATTGCGCTTATTAGAATCACTTTTGACAAGTTATCCGAAATAGTGAATTATGTACTGAATAAGTTCACTTCAAAATATTCACATCTACCACTTGAACTGTCTGGTTCTTGCAAAATGCAGCTTCTGATTTATTTTTGTATAATCTTCTTATTATATGACTCAAAAGCGTAAATTTGAACCATTTTTCCATATATTATAAAGAAAGAAAATCAGTTTATTGAGGATTTAGTGATGAGGATGATAAAATTTTTAACGTGATTTTAAACAAACAATTTTTTTTTATTTTGGTCCAAAAATTAAAACAAACGACTATTTATTTTACTAAACTTATTATTTTCAATAGTTTAAGCCATATTTTTAATTGTTTTTTAAATTTATTTCTCATTTTTCTTAAAACACTGAAACATGATATAAAAAATAAAATAAAAAATTAAGGACTTATGTCATTAAAATGTATGATACACGACTTGTTATGTCCTAAACTATATAAATAAATTATATTTAAAAGATTTTACAAATTTATGGTACTTTTGGGAAAAAGATAGCGTGTTTCTATTTTTATTTCCAAGTCGAATTCCTGGTATCTGGACAAATCGGCTGTAACACCGTAATCTTACGAGATATTTTTATAAAATCAAAACCTAAATACAGTATTTTGAATAACAAATGATATGTATTACCATTCCTTCACATAAGTTTCACGAAACATTAGTAATTAAGCTCCAAACGCCAACATGTTGGTTGTTTCTATTATTTTTTCCATGACTGTATATACCTGTTAGTTGCGACCCCTGATTTTTATTTGATTTACAGCTTTACAAAATGAATAGTTTTCCGTCTTTAAAATTAGATTTTGAAGATTTTAAAATTTGAACCTATCAGGCAGGCTCCGGTTTTCACTTTCACAAGATTCTTTCGTTTTCGTTTTCGAAAACGAAAATCGGTGCTCCCGTTTTCACTTTCACAAGATTCTTTCGTTTTCAAAAACGGGCAAGTTTGTCTTGTCGAAATGAAAAGTAAATGCCTTTTTCTACATCAAATCGATTCTTAATTGCAAAAGAAAAAAAAATAGTTGGCTCGTTGGTCTATTGATGTTTATTTCACACCATCAGTAGATCAATCTAGTTCGTAATTACTTTTTAAATAATTATTTTCTGACCCCACCTCGAATTCGCAAATAAAATATTTGCCGTCGGCAACAACAACTTTCGTTTTGGTTGCCAGTGCTGCCGTACTGTTGGTGGAATCAAACAATCTGGTCGAAATGCTTGTAAAATTAAAAGGAGGGCATTAATTATGTTCAAAGAAGATAAAATAAGATTTTAATAAGTAAACTAGTTTAATTGTATTGTTTAATTGTTACTTTTACCATTTAAAAAAGGTATAAATGTCCCTGTTTAAAGAGTGGCAGCGCTCTTGGACCGATAAATAAACAATTTCTGCATTTATTTGGGTTTAAAACAAACAATTAAAAAAAGTAAAGGCCTTTAAACATTCCGTTTAGTTCTGAAAACATCCAAGTCAACTGTTTGAGCAATATAAATAAATAAATATTTCGATAACAAAACGATGACAAAAAGTTTGTGAAAACCGGAGCACCTAAAAACGAAAACGTACGATTTTGGTCTAAAACGAAAACGAAAAACAAAAGTAAAAACCGGAGCCTGCCTGTATGATTCATTTTATTTAAGGGACTATACCAGTATAACACATAAAACAATTGGTCATTTTCAAAAAAATTAAAAAGAAAATTCTCGATAGAATGTGTTGAACTTTGTTGAACATAATAGGGTATATCTTCAACTATATTTAAAGATTTTTTTCGTCACAAAAATTTGGAAATATAACGGTATCGTACGCAGTTTCCGGAGGGGCCACAAAAAAAGTACCCCAACTGCAGACACGATTCCGGCCAAATAAGTTGTTGAAACGAAAAAATTCAAAAAGGTTATTAAAGTTGATAAGATTTCCTATTAAAGGTTCTACGCAAAAATATCGAAAAGTGACAAAATAGCAGAGATTTGAAAAAAAAAAGTTTTTTCGTGTAAAATTAGCCATTTTTTTCGCCATAAAAAAATGTTCATCCAATCAAAAAGTTCGTAGGTAATTTTATGAAGAGTATATTTAAGAATACCCAGTTACAATTTGAAAGCGATCGGTGAAATTGTCTCTGAGTAATCATGCCTGCAGACTTGAAAAATGTAGTTTCGAGAAAATCACGTTTAAAGTTTCCTCATGTCGTATCACCCCTGCGATCAGCCGCTCTTTAAAACGCTGCCATACAAAAACCATTCAAGATATGACATTGCCGATTTCACAGGATATTGATAAAGGTATTAAAGAAAGTATCGAATAAGAAAAAACAAGCGATTTTTTTTGTTTAATGTGGTATAGCCCCTTAAAAACGATATTAGTTTATAAAAACTTAATTTTGAAAAAAGATTTATGGATTTTAATGACATTTATGGACATTTTCTTCAACCTTTTGACCTGTAACTGGACCACAATCCGGAGCTCTAATTGGAATTGTATGATCTTCAAAGTGATTTAAAAGGAATCGATTTCTGGAAAGGTGAAGGTGCTAAGAAATATATACATATATTTGTGAAAGTTCCTTTTTAACATTAAAATTAATCAAAAACAAGAAAGAAAGCTTACTTCGGTAAACCGAAGTTTGTATACCCTTGAAGTCAGCAATTGGATCATTAAAAATCGATCAATTTTGGTATAACTGAAAAAAAATATCGAAGTTTGTAAATATTTATAACATTTACCTACACATTTTACATTTTACATGTAGCATTTTACATACATCATATAAATCGACCGAACACTTCTATGGCAGCTATATGATTTAGTTGTCTGGTCTTAATGAAATTAAAATCGTAGTTCTAAAACTGTGAAAAAACAGCTATGTATATCTCGAAATTTATAGAAATACGTTTAAAAACATTTATTTTCCAATCATTTCTATGGCAGCTATGAGTTAAAGTCGTCAGATTTCTGGCATTCCGACTGCTTGCTAAAGTTAAAAACTATGCTAAAAATGTTCAGCCCAATAGCTCAAAAACTGAGAGACTAGCGAAAAAACCGACATCTGGACGGACATGGCTAGATCGACTCGGCTGGTGATGCTGATCAAGAATATATACACTTTATGGGGTCGGTGATGCCTCCTTCATTGCGTTGCAAACTTCTGACTAGAATTTGAATACCCTGCAAGTGTATAATAGCCTTGTTCCACTGCTCCGTTTTTTTGAAAATGGACCGTCGGTTGTTCCACAGCTCCATCTACATTCTTCGACGACATGTGAGTGGGACGAACAGCTGAGCAGGCGTTGTTTATAAAATCAAAACATTTATAAATTAAACTATATGTTTTCTTTATTATGGAAAGAGATATATATTTTCTTTCGTTGACAAACGTAGAAATGTTCTTGGACTTGAAGTTTCCAAGGATCTTGGACTTGTTGAAAATAGATCCACGTTGAAGGTGCTCCTCCAGTGGTACCCTGCTCTTTGACTTCATTCTTGTACTTCCTGGTCAGGTTGTCGTAATTCGTCCTGATGTCCTTCCACTTCACATCTTCTAGGCCGGCTTAAACCAGCTTTTTGGCCATCTATTGGTATATATGATTGTTCTTCTGTGGCGACCGCATTGGAATTATGTTTTTCCACATATCCAATACGAGCGCATTATGATGCGGCGCCCAAGTAATGGAGCGTTTGCGCTTCTTTCCACTCCTCTATGCAAAACATATTAATATTTAAAAAAACAATAAGAAATTGTGCTTACCTTGCAAGTTTTCAAATAGCTGTGGCACTCACAAAATATCGTCGATTTTTAGAAACCTTCGGGGCGAATGGTGAATGGATGGACTGTCGATTTTGAACGGACCATTTAAAACCTATGTAAAATAATGGACCATTCTCGAGAATGGAGCTGAATGTAGCAGTGGAACAAGGCTATAACAATACTATTTGTTTGCGCTCAGAGGGAGCTTTGTGTGTAAAATTAAAGAGCACATGAACTTGGGAAAATTAAATTGTAGACAAATGAAGACAAATTTTGCAAGGAACATGTTGAGCAACACCAACAAAAAATACAAATGTTGCTAGGGACATGAGCAGCACGCATTGGAAAGCATACACAGAAACTGTATTGTTTAATAACTTCCGTGTTTATCATCAGATTTTACTCAAATTCTTAGAGGACGTCCATATAAATGTATTTATTTCATATATATGTATGTCCGAGTTAAATCGATTTGCTCCATTTTACTTAGTTTGCCGTTTTGCTAAATTCCGAAATAAGCAGCGAGTTCTGTTCGCATATCCTGCGCTTGCTCAATGAGGGCGGTAGTGGGCGTGGCTAAATTTTAAAACCAACTTGATCTACGTGCAACACAGAAGAATAGAAAGCATACACAGAAACTTGATTGTTTAATAACTTCCGATGATAAATCTGATTTTACTAAAATTTTTAGAGGACGTCCATATGAATGTATAAATTTAATTTATAGGTAAATAATTTGGTTTATTTATTTTGTATTGTAGGACTCGACTATGTGGTTCCAGTTTTACACAGATCATTTTTGTCATCAGGTTTGCTTATACAGTACTGTTTTACCCCACCCTAAGGGGGATCGTCAGTAAGCTTTAATGATGATCGGACTACAACCATTTTTGGGCGCTTATATACCACCATGTCACCGAATTCCGACTTGAGAATTGCTTGTGCATGCCTGGTGAAAACATTTTGCCTGCGCTTAATAACTGGCACAACATAGTCGAGTCCTACAATAAAAAAGGCCGACTATAGACCTCAAGTAAAGCTAATAAAAATACTTAACTAACAAAAATATAGGTCGCAAAAATCAAAGACATTTCATATATAGTGAAGCGATCTAGCTAACTCGAGGTCATAATCGGCTTAATTTCTCATAAGTAAATCAAGACTTGATTATATGCCAAGATCACACACAGATCTTATTGTAAAGCGGGTTGTCCAGACATGTTTCGATCGATACCACTTCGATCATCATCAGTAAACTTTGCTGTATGATCAACTCCCAACATTAGCGCCTATTTAAACAAGCTTGTCGCTGTTTCTTCTCCCAAACATTACGTAGCCCAGAGCTGGTATTCAGCTTAAAAGGAGCTTTGGCCTTTCTACTTCAATATTAAAAAATAATATTCAATGGGGGACCTCTGCACTGTGGTCCAGAATCCCAAATTGGTGGCAGAAATTCAAAATTTTTTTCAAGATTACAGCAAAAACCATAATGGATTCCAGTAGAGTATTCCCAAGGGCAGTCTAAAAGCATAATTTTACAATTGAAATTGAAGCCCTCGCGATTTAGCTAGCCCTGGAAGTCAGCTGTTCATTTGCATTGAACTTTGCCTTTGCTAGCCTTGCAAGTTTTTACTAATTTCAAAGTGCTATAATTCAGTTATTTCTATGACTATAAATATAAAAAAACATGGAAAACATAGATAAAGGTATTTATAATAAGGGTGTATTCACACAATTATTATTTAATGTGATTCGTCCTCGTTTATGTGTGCTTTTGTAATGTAATATTTCCAGCAATTCTAACATCAAACTCGTTGTGTTTCGTGGAATAAAAGTATGTTGTATTTGTGTGTATTAGTTGAACTTACAACGTAATGTTGTTGCTTAATGTGTGAATAATGCGACGGTACTAATATTTTTGCCCGTTTTGCCCCTTTTCCTTAAAATTGAATTTTTGTATGCAACATTAATTTCAGTTCCGCTGAATTAATTGAGTTTTGGCTCGAAACGGAAAACGGTAAAGAAGATGATTTGAGCACATATGAATGTATCGATGACTATTCCCTCGATTTAGATGTGGGAAATGATTAACTATATAAACTATAGTATAAAAGTTTAATTCAATAACAGAAAAAAACAAAAAAGGTGTGAATTTTAGTAAAGGTTTGTATGGGGCTATACCATCCAGTAATCCTAGGTTGTTGAAATTCACATGGTATGTGCATATTGGTCAAAAACTTATAGTGTCCACATTTCAACTTGATAACACAAAAACAAAAAAAGTTTTTCTAACAAAAACCTTAATTTGAATATGGTGGTTGTATGGGGGCTACCACTCCTAGCGGTCCGATTCGGACCAATGTGCAAAATTTTAGCTCGCTAGCTTACAAATTAGAATTTCTGCCACTTATTTGGGATTCTGGACCACAGTGCTCTGGTTCATTAATTATAATGCATTTTACAAACTTAAATTTTTGTTAAAAATTTTTGCTATGTTGTAGCCAAAGCTCATTTTAAGCTGAATACCAGCTCTGGGCTACGTCAGGTTGGGAGTTATTAAGCCTTGATACTTTGACCGCGATTTTCTCAAAGCTGGGACGTGATGGAAACTTTTCAGTTTCGGACTAGTAAGGTTAAGATCTATCAGAATCAATGGCTTTTATTCGCCGGCACGAGCGAATTTTGTCGACCTGTGTAATTAGAAGTTTTCAATTTGATGTCGTAAATAAAAACTTTATGTGTGAAGTGCGCATTTTTACGACTGTCAAACAAATACATAAAATTCATCTCTTAATATAAATATTTTGTTAAAGATTCAGATTTTTAATGCCGATGCCTCATGACGATCCAAAATTCCTGCAAATCTACTTCATGGATGATGAGGAGCAGCAAATAAACGTACGCTGCCAGTACAACCATATCGAGCAGATGAAGGAGCAAGAAATTGTGGGTATTCTAGAACCGTTTTACAGAATAATATACTATACGATCGTCACCAAGCAGACAAAGTATCATTTGGGCAGCACGCGGGCCGATAAATTGCACCAACCATTAATAAAGTTACAGTTGTTATGGCTGGCGACGTATTTATTTAAATATCAAACAATGAAATCCAGCGACAGGTATAATATACAAAAGTTAGTACCTATTACTTTATTTATTCAATATTATTTTGCAGGTGCAGAAACGAGAAAGAAAGTGGATGAACTTCTACGCATATCGGTTGATGATTCTTGCCAATGAAGACAATAATATTCTCCGGTGCCGCCAGCTGTTTCATCTATATACATATCGTCGATATGTATGCGAAAATACATGAGGTATAATCATATATTCATTGGCGTGATGCTGTTGTTGGGAACTTAAATGGAAACGTAAATGAAAACGTCAATATCAACGACATTGGTACTTCATATATAATCTTCCATCGTCATATATTGGTAGTCCAGGTCATATGGATAAATATATTCAAGACGCCATGACTTTTGTGCGCGCGTACGGATTTGTTAATTACATTTACTACATGTAAATCCAAAATTGGATGAAATTAAAATTTCATTATTTTTAGGGCAAACTGCAATAGATCGGCACGATATACAGCTGCAAAAAAAATAAAAGCACCGCCTGCATAACCAATTTTTAAATAGTTGTCCAGCTCACAATTTAAACTTTTGGGGAAATGTTGAGTACACTATATATTAGACTATAGCTAATCTAGAAAAGAACAAACATTAAAATCATAACTTAAGTTTTAAACTTTCCCAAAAATGCTCAAAATTGGCAAAAAAAAAAAAAAAATCGCACCAATTTGTGAAAATTTATTTTAAAATTAAAATTAAACCGTAAAAAATTTACGAGTAATCATATTGAGCTATTAAAACTTAGTTTATCTTCTTCATTTAATACTTAATTTAAAGCCAATAACAGATGTCTAGCCGCTTGGCATAGAGTCAAGAAGGTCCTGGCATCGCTTTTGGTTAATTTTACTCCATGACTCATTGAATGGTTTCCAATGTGATCTAATGTTGACTTGGAAGCAGTAATAGTCCTATTGATTTCAGACCACAGATTTTCGATAAAATAAAGCGACTCTTAATGACGCTTTAAAACTAACACAGAGCCGTTCCTTTGCTTTTATTCTGTTTTTTTTTTTTGGGCTAATGTCCTGTGGAAAGACCCTTACAAGTGGGATTTCATATTCTGGCAAAGCATTATCTGTTAGCATTATTATCTTCAAAATTTTTGCGTACACTTGCTGATCTGGGATGCGTTTGTTCCTAATCCTTAGTAGAAAAAGTAGGCCTGTATCAGTACTAGCCCCTCCATGCTTAATGGCTATTGTGGCTTAGAGAGGTTGGCTTTTCGTGCTTTCTAGACGTCAGACATATGATAGAGATCACTTTCCACAAAAAAAACCCACTTTGCTAATATATGACCTCAAAAACGCCTTAATTTTTGGAACGTCGAATTTTCATGTTCCTATGCTAATGTCATGTGTCTAGCAATTCTTTTTTGTTCATTAATAAGCAATTAATGCATTAATCTCTCATTGAAAGTGCCGTATAGTCGTCTTACTCGCACTTTGGTAAAACCCTATGGTTGCTGTCAAGTCTCTAATTAATGCGCCAATGCATGAAGTTTTTAATGCAGTGTCATAATGCTATTGTATTTTGTATTTGTATTTATTATAAATGTCATCCTAACGCTACAAGATTCAACTTATAATTTGTCGACATTTGTCTTTTTTGGATATTGCTCAACGTGTTTCTAGCAACATTTGTCTTAATTTGTCACTATTTTCTTTTTTCATGTCCATATACTATTTAATTTCACGCACAATGCTTTGGATAGCGGCTATCTTACAGTCGGACACACTCAAAATTACATGGAAAAAGTGGGTCCTGTCGATTATATCGGAAAAAATTAAAATTTTTAACTAGTGCTATATGTCTTTCAATTATTACTTTGTTTAACATCCTAATCCTTAGTATATCATGCCGGACAACGTCTGTCGGGTCTGCTTGTATAATATAGATTTTAACAGCAATTAAATACGAAGCGTTTTGATCCCAATCTGGCACAATTTTTTCATTTTTAACAGTCTTAATCCTTAAATATAGCATTAAATCGATTAAATCGATAGTTGCACAGAGGCTCATTCTTCTAAAATGAGAACTTTATTTCCAGTGTAACCAATAAGAATTAAATGTTTAATTAAAGATTTAATAAGAACAACAAGCAAGCCGCTGAGGAATTTGCATACTCCAGGTAGAGTACAGAGCCGACCACTGCCTTAAAGTATGCAGTGCATACTATGCACCATATTCTTAAATATTTAAATTTCCCATACCAATAGAAAGGGAACATACCCTTCAGTTCTTGAATTACATTCCCGCCAATTTAATGGTGACATGTACATACATACATATAAAAAACAAAAACAAATCTCATGGACTTCGTCTAGCGAGGCAAACAAAATTCTGCTAGCGCTCTGCAACTGGCGATGTTCAAACTTTATATCTGTCGTGTTTCGAAGTTACTATTTTTTTAAATCTCCCGGAAATTCTCCGGAATTCTTCAGGAATCGCCCGGATATTCAACTTCCTGGCTGCAGCCGCCTGCTTCATACAAATTCTTGGCCGATTTATATGGAGACTTCCGGGAAACCAATCACGGAGGATTCCGGACGGAATTTACATTTTGTTGCTATTGGAAATATAAAATGCCCCGATGCACAGATTAAGTTATATGCAGGAGATACATATGTATATACATACATATGTAAGCATATACAATTTTTATTTATGAAGAAATCACAATTGAAAACTAAACTAAAAATGTAACAAATGCATGCTTATTATATTTATTATAATTATTATTATTAGTATCATTAGAACTCTCTAAATAAAAACGGTCCGATTTTAAAACTTTAGATTAAACATTTTTCTATCGTATTTCGAAAATATTTTTTAATTGCAATTAGGAATTTATGTTAATATTACATATGCTTATACATAAATAAACAACGCGTTTAAATTTAATTTAAACTCAATATAAATACCAATTCCATTTATAAGGTGTACAGACCTTATATGTGTTTAAAATTTAAATAATTACATATGTGTGTATGTATATTCACATGTATAAATGCATACAATGCGTGAGTATGTACATGAGTAAACAAACGCCTATATAAGTTGGATACCTGGGATCTGGTAAAGTTAATTTCTTGCTGGCTCTTGCAGCAGGAGTGCATTTTGACTTTTCCATTGCCATCAGATAGCTGACATCAGCTAACACAGCTTCTAAATCCGCCATAGTCCGTAAAATATGGTTGTATATTTGGTTTTATTTCATAGATTTACATTAAAAAATATTGAACTTTATGTCAGTTTTTGTATGCACGAATTCTAAATTATAATAAACTTAAATGCATTTGAGTTTGTTTTATTAATGTCAACAAAAACAAATTGTAGTTTTATTTTCCAATAAACACTTATTACAGTTTACAATGCAATCTTAAATAAATTATCGATATCCTATCGATACGAATGGAACATTATTTTTTACACGGTATTCTCACATAGAACATCGGAACATTATAAAGGTTTAGAGGTCTCACAACGCAGCATTTTCTGTTTGTTAATGGTATACAAAATTAGTGGTGTCAAAAACTTACATTAAAATCACATTTAGGTAAATGGTTCTCATGATTCTCATGAAAGTGCTCTATTACAAAGCCACAGAAAATAAAAATCCTATATAAACATCCTAAGATATTTTGACCATTGCACCCTTTTTTTTAGAAGAATAACTTTTCAACTGGTAAAGCCTAAAACCAACACCGACGAAAATCGCTTACGGAATTCCGGGAGCGAAATTGTGAAATATTTCAGTAGGAAACCAGTGGAACTAAAGAAATAAGGAAAATAGTCAAAAGAGGTTACACTGACTTGTATTGCCAGCTGTGCTTTCCAAACAAACTGTATGAAGTGAAAAGAACTAAAACGGATTTGATTGGGCTTGTTATTAAAGTATAACGCCGCGTTTCTCCACTCTTATTTCAGGGTATTTATCAGCCCAATGAGCGTCCTTGACTGGATTAAGCAGTCGTATCCGACGAAACTGTTTTCGTTGGAAGAATTTAAACTTTTGCATTTGCTGGAACATCATCTTATTGGTCATCTTCGGCAGGACTGGTGCTGCCTGCTGTTGCTGCAATTTTTGTGTCGTTGTGCCTGTATAAGGATGTAGGTTACTTGCTTGCTGCTGTTCCTGCTCTGTATTGTGGCCATGTCGGTGGGACGGGCAGTGCGCATGATTGCGATGATTGCATCGATCAGGTTCATGCCAATGGTGTTAACCTCTGCACTCCACGTTTCGTGCAGGCCAGAAATCTCTTCGAAGAAGATCGGACGAGTCCACCTTGTTCACGCCGACATCAACTTTTTCCCCCCCAGGGTGATGGCGAGCACAGTGTGCTCGCGGGTCTGGCCGTTCTTGGAGATGACAGCCTCGAAAACGGCGGTAACGGCGGCCACGATCACAACAGCGTAATCGGAATGGGAAGGTGCCAGTGATCATGAATTTTTTTTTATTTATATTGTAAGTAGTGGAATCTAGTGGTGTCAATAGGTTGTGTTAATATTAATGCATGTGCATTCCCAGTCGGACTTTGTAGAGCGGGTTATAAAAAAGAAACGGTTCTGAAACGGTTCTATAAGCCGCCAACGCTAGCTCATAAATCCTTGATGCCCAAGCCATTGCTCATCAAGCTCATTTTGTTTTTGTAATTGATCTTGCTATAGGAAGAGCAATTGCCATATGCATGTGCGACTCACTCCATTGACAAAGCAGACTACACTAACAATTTTTCGTGTTCTCTTCGTTCTCCGCGCCTCCGTTGAACTGGGCAACAACACTTCCCTAGGCTTTACCGTTAACTTGCTAATCCGAATGTAAATTGTTGTTGGATCTTGGCACAATCTACATTGCAAGAAATCAGTCGTACTTTTCGTTGCAGACCAGATGGTTGACATCGCAGAGACTAATTTTTATATATATTTATACCCGGTACCCATAGGGTACAAGGGTATTATAAGTTAGTGCCAATCGAGAATGTATGTAACAGGCAGAAGGAGGCATCTCCGACCCCACAAAGTATATATATTCTTGATCAGCATCTTTAGCCGAGTCGATCCAGCCATGTCCGTCTGTCTGTCTGTTTCTAAGCGAACTAGTCTCTCAGTTTTTGAGCTATCGGGCTGAAATTTTCAGCATAGTCTTATTTCTTTAGAACGCAGTATATATGTCGGAACACACGGATTTCTAGATAAAGCTGTTTGTTACAGTTTTAGAATTACGGTTTTAATTTCATTACGATCGGAATATCACATAGCTGCCATAGAAACGATTGGTCATGAAAATGTAAAATTCTACATGTAAAATGTAAAATTCTACATGTTAAATGTAAAATTCTACATGAAAAATATAAAATGTTTACAAACTTCGATATTTTTTCAACGGTAACGAAAATGGATCGATTTTCAATGATCCAATTGCAGACTGCAAGAGTATAAAAACTTCGGTTTATTGAAGTTAGCTTTTTTTCTCGTTGCTTACTAATTTTATTGCCCGTAAACCCTCACATATTATCACATCCTTCAGTTATAAAACAGTTATATAACTGTTATCAATAGTTTATTTTGGAGCGGTATTATGCATGAAAGATACATTCTTACAGAACAGTTATCGATGTATGCTACAGATGGGTTATATTACACTTATAGTTGGAAGGGAAACCCGAAGATTGCCGAAGTGTATGTCATTTATATGTTGCGAAAGAACTGTTGCAGAATAAAAAAAAAACGAGAAAGAAAGCTAACTTCGGTAAACCGAAGTTTGTATACCCTTGCAGTCTGAAATTGGATCATTAAAAATCGATCCATTTTGGTAATGTTACAAAAAAAAATGTCAAATTATGTAAATTTTGTAAATTTTACATTTTACATGTAGAATTTTACATTTTCATATAAATCGACCGATCCCTTGTATGGCAGCTATATGATATAGTTGTCTGATCTTAATGAAATTAAAACCGTAATTCTAGAACTATATAAAACGACTATATCTCGAAGTTTATAGAAATTCGTTGAAAAACAGATAAGTTAATTTTTTTTCGCCATCATTCTTATTTCAGCTATAGAATATAGTTGTCCGATTTCGGCCGTTCCGACATATATACTGCGTGCTAAAGAAATAAGACTATCCTGAAAATTTCAGCCCGATAGCTCAAAAACTGAGAGACTAGTTCGCTTAGAAACCGACTGACGGACATGGCTGGATCGACTCGGCTAAAGATGCTGATCAAGAATATATATACTTTATGGGGTCGGAGACGCCTCCTTCACTGCGTTGCAATTATCATGGCAAAATTATAATACCCTCTGCAAGGGTATAAAAATTATCTGTTGTTTCGGTGATTCACCCCACATAAATCTGAAAGGAAGACTGCACGTATTTAGAATGCATTCTTCCCTGTCAAAGAACGCATAGAAATGCGCTTTATTGAAGCAGCCAGGTCCTATTGGGTTTGTTCGTATTTCACGATAGTACTAAATAAATTTAGTCTCGTTCTGCTTTTCGATGTCAATCATCAAACTAAAAAGCTGTTTCTGTGAAAGGAATTTACATTTGCCTAGTGGTAACACATTTTCTGCATTTCGTAATTCTTGTGCGAAGGGATGGAAAGGAGGGCGCTTAAAATGTAACTACATTTTGTTGTGTGGTACTAACATCGACGTAAATCGCTTACGAAATTTCGTAATCAAAAGTGTAATTTCTTTTTTTAGAAAATCAGTGTGCAAAAAAATTAATGAAATTGGTCATCAGGGTCACACGGACTTCAATTTTAAGCTTTAAGCCCAGTACTAAGATAACCGAAAAAAATACATAAAAGGAAAACTTCATATAAAAAAAAGAACGAAAAGAGCAAGAGGAAGAATTTTGTGGTATTTCGTTTGGTCTGGTACTAAGATGAACGGAATTCCGTGAGCGAACCGGGTAAAACGGTTTGCAAAAGACACTAATAAACAGCTGTGATTCCGTAAGCGAATTATATCAATTGGATATATTTCGTAAGCAGCATTTAGGGGAAGAGGGAGAAGGTAATCGCTGCTCGGTTGTAGCTCTTCGACAGCCGTGAGAATAATGTGGAATTGAACAAAGTCGTAAAGTCAAGCCATATTATATGCAATTTAGTACATAAATTAACTTTTTTCTGTGTTTTTATTGACAATTTTATTGCATATATTTTTATTGGCGGCTATGTCGTTGGCGCCACTTTCATTTGCTTTCAACTCCATTACGGAAATTTACATTAATAATACGCCCAATCAAATGCGTTAAATAAATTTCTCTTTTTAAAGTTTGTTTGCAAAACACAGCTTGAAATACAATTCAGTGTGACCGATCTTGACTGATCCTGGCAATTTTCTTTGTTTTCTTCGGTCACAGTGGTTCTCGAACGAAATATATTGCGATTTCGCTCACGGAATTCCGTGAGCGATTTTCGTCGATCTTAGTACTATCCTTTATTTGTAAACAAACATTTAAAACCAACTACTTATGTAAAGTGAAATGAATTCTAACTTATTTAATTAATTTCAATTCACACTACAGACCATCTACCGTCGACCGTTCACGATGGTGCGTATAATTTTGCCTTGCTAAAATTTCTTAAAATATACTACTATTAATATGTGATGTAAATATCTCAGGCTGTATTTGCGATTTTTTTGGGTTCGCCATTTAAAAGTTGCCTTTCACAGTGAAAAAGTTGGTATTCACAACGCAAAAGTAAACAAATATAGTTGAAATGACGGGAAAGGAAACAAGTAACTTAGGTTTTTAATTTATTATTGAAATGCCCACCAATATTAGATTTGATCAAAAATAACATGATCACTGGCTGCTCCCAATGCCAATTACCCATGCTTGCACCAGTTTTTCGAAGCTGGCGTTTCCAAGAACGCCCAGACTGAATGTGAATCAGTTGATTGGCGGCATAAACAATGTTGACGATCCGATCCCCCATACACCAAAACAAAGTCAACCGCCGCACAGTGGCTCGTTTACCAAAAACTCGTTGCAAAAGTTGGATTTCGTGTTGTTGAATTAAGCAAATCCTTTGATACGCTTCAGTTAAGAATTCATGAAGCTATTCAAAACCAACATTTTCATTTAAAATTTAAGATTTTACAAACATTTTTTAGTATTTATAATAGCTGCTCAAAGTTGGACAATATTTCTGTATTTGAAAAAAAATGAAAACACGCTTTAAATTGACGGATTTAAGTAAATTTTTCCAAAAAAGTACTTAAAGTCGAATAAAAACATTTTTTTTCTGTTTTAAAGAAATAATTCTAAATCTGAATTAAAAATAATAATAAGTAAATTTTTTGGTTGCTTTATTATTATTTTTAGATTTTTGAAAAAAGATGCATTTTTTTTTTTTCTAATTAGAAAAAAAAATTGCCATATTTTGCTGAACTCTAGATAATATTAAAAATTAGTTCAGATATTCAACATAAAAAAAAAAAACATTTCTAAGTATATCTGGATGAATTTTTAAATATATGGCTATTATCAATTTAAACGTCATTTAGGCCCCGTTTCCACTACAGTTGCTTTTTCCAATTCTGCTTTTTGCCCAAAAAGCAGCTTTTTGCCTGTGTATAAGGCAGGGGTCGGCAGCGTCGTATGCACAGACAGCAAGTTCAAAGTTAAAAGTGCTTCTTAAATATAATAAAACTAGCAGGTGAGTTTTTTAAACTAAAAACAGTGGTGGATAATATTAACAAGTAAAATAAACCAAAACAAAACAACAAAAGAAAACTACAAAACAAAACAAACTACAATTTAATATTAAACATATGTACATATCTTATTTTCGGTATAAATGTGTAATGTGGTGAAATGTGAACAAAATCAGTGACCGAATATAATAAATGAAAAAAGAAGAGTACATTTTCCCACAGTGAAAACAATTTAAGAGGAAAAATAAATCCCAAGTCGCAGCCATCTCTCTTGCTAGTGGTAGAGCAGACACTACGGAATCCGCTCTGAAATCGTTATTTAAGTGCCTGAGGTTCGCCAAGAACCTCGACGCGGTGCACAAAAGAAGGGATGATGCGGAGAGGTCGAAGGAGTTTAAATTTAAAATGTTAAATTTAAAATAAACAAAAAAATATAAAAAAAAATTTAAATATATGTAAAACAAAACCAATTTTATGTTGTCGAATTTATAATGATGAAATATCGATGAAATGATGATGAAATGTTGATGAATTGTTGATGAATCAACGATGAAATGTTGATGAATCAACGATGAATTGTTGATGAATCATTGATGAATTGTTGATGAATCATCGATGAATTGTTGATGAATCATCGATGAATCATCGCTGACATGTTGATGAAATGTTGATGAATCATCGATGAAATGTTGATGAATCATCGATGAAATGTTGATGAATCATCGATGAAATGTTGATGAGAATGATGATGAATAATCGATGAAATGTTGATGAATTTGTCACTGATGACAGCCTAGGACATGTCCATGTAAATTTCATCAACAGTTTGTATGGAGTGTCATCGATGATTCATCAACAAAACCGAAGTTTTTTTGATGAAACGTTGATGACAGGTACTGCAGGGAAGGTATAGGAATCTAGTGGTGACAAAAATGATAAAAAAAAGTTGCTTTTTCATGGTTTAGTTCGAAATTATCGATTATTCCAGCCTTTCTTTGAATATCGATGTGTGATTTTGCCCAACTATCACCACTAGACAGCTGTTTTTTGAACAAATGAAATTGGCTGGCGGAATAAATATTGAACAAATTCATGATTTTCTCCATGTTTTGTAAACTAATTAGCATTTAATACATATTTCGTTTAGTAGGCTGTTGCACTTCTGGACGATCCTAGCTGGCGTACATGCTGCACTGGCGGCCATCGCCTCCTCCTTCGTTAAGAGCATCCTCTTTTCCTGGACGACCACTTTTTCTGCACTTTCTCAGCTTTGTAAAACTCTACTTGGGCATTGCAATAGCCTTCTTTAGCTTGCAAGCTGACACCTTCAGATAGCTGAGCCCTGTGGACAGAAGGACGTTGGTGCGCAGCAGTGGCGTCAGCGACGGTGCGCAGGGATCCTCTCACATTTCCGAGTTCGCCTCTTCGTCATGTTCTAACGGAAGCGGTGGAGGAGTTTGGTCGGTTGCGGGGGCGCATTCCCAGATTTATCCTTCTCCTCAAGGGGCACGACCGCCTCCACTTACTCCTCCTTGGGCAGGGCCAGGATTAAGATTAAGAAAAGACGGGTTGATGCGTCTGCATCCGAGTTGTGGCTTCAGGCTAAGAGATTCCAGTGGACTGCAGTGGTTCCTGCAAGTTCCTCCAGTCAAGCGGCTGCCTGGCGGAACCACGTGAAATCTTTATTGTTACAAATAAAATTGTTGCAAATAGAAAATAATATCTACCTCTTTAATTTATATTCTTAGTAAACATTGGTTTGAATTTTGAATTAAATTTAATTTTCCGCCAAAATCAAAACCAAAACAAAAAACAGCTGTTTCCCTTCAAGAGATTGCTAAAAAGCACTTTTCCTAGTAGAAACACCTTTTCTGCTTTTCGTGATTCTCGTGCGATATTTGGGAAAAGCAACGTGGTGGAGAATTACCCTTATAGCTGCCATAGGAACGATCAGTGCAAATTATCCGATTGTCGTTAATTTTAAAGATATCGGATTAAAATTTAGTAAATGGTCTTTTAATTTAAATATAGACATACATTTAGATTTTCATCCAATCCGGACTATTATATCTTAGGCCCCGTTTCCACTACAGTTGCTTTTTCCAATTCTGCTTTTTGCCCAAAAAGCAGCATTTCCCGGTGTATAAGGTATAGGAATCTAGTGGTGACAAAAATGATAAAAAAGTTGGTTTTTCGTGGTTTAGTTCAATAGTATCGATTATTTCAGCCTTTTTTAATATCGATGTGTGATTTTGCCCAACTATCACCACTAGCCAGCAGTCTTTTTAACAAATGAAATTGGCTGGCGGAATATATATTAAACAAATTCATGTTTTGTAAACTAATTAGCATTTAATACATATTTCGATTAGCGGTCTGTGGCTTGAACTGGCTATTGGACTTTTGGACGATCTTAGCTGGCGTACATGCTGGACTGGCTGCCACCGTCTCCTCCTTCGTTGAGAGCGTCCTCTCTTCCTAGCCGACCACTTTCTGTGCAGCTGCTCGGCTTTGTAAAACTCTACTTGGGCATTGCCTTCTTTAGCTTGCAAGCTGACACCTTCAGATAGCTGAGCCCTGTGGACAGAAGGACGTTGGTTCGCACCAGTGGCGTCGGCGGCGGTGCGCTGCGATCCTCTCACTTTTCCATATTCGCTTCATGTTTTAACGGAAGCGGTGGCGGAGCCTGCACAGGAGTCTGGTCGGTGGCGGGGGCGCATACCAGACTTATCCTTCTCCTACGGGGGCACGACCGCCTACCCTTACTCCTCCTTGGGCAGGGCCAGGTGATGTGAATTCGGGATCATACGAGACTTGCTTGAGAAGAGAAGGGAGTTGTAGACTCGGCTTCAGGCTAAACCACATGAAATCTTTATTTTTACTTAGCCACAATTAGAAAATAAAGTCTAGCTCTTTTATTTTTAATCTTAGTAAACATTGGTCTGAATTTTGAATTGAATTTGATTTTCCGCCAAATCAAAACGTAAACAATAAACAGCTGTTGCCGTTCACGATAGTGCTAAAAAGCACTTTTTCCTAGTAGAAACACCTTTTCTGCTTTTCGTGATTTTCGTGCGATAGTTGGAAAAAGCAACGTAGTGGAAAAATACCCTAAGCTGACATACATAAGAACAATCGGTCCAAATTTGCCGATATTTGTTGTCTTTAAAGATATCGCACTGAAACGGTATATGATTATTTATTTTCTTTGTTTTTAAAGATTTCGTATTAAAACGGTATATATGATTGATTCCTTTTATTTTAATTATTATCTGCAAGGGTATATAAACGTCGGCTTGCCGAATTTAGCTTCCATTCTTGTTATTCATAATATATGTACATATAGTTTCGTTGATGTTCACACCTTCTTTATGATTTTTATTCGATTTTTTTTATAAGCTAAGCGTCACTTGCATTTTGGGATTCGTTTTAAAGTGACGTGGTAAAAGTGACCAGTGTCAGAAACAAGGTTTTTGACGTGATAACGTCTTATAATTCGATAGAGCCGGCTGCACGCTCGAAAAAACATGACTCATGCGTCGTTACCTCTGCCCGTTCTCTGCCGCTACACAGACAGTGTAAGCGTGACGTGAGCAGCAGCAGCAGAGAAGAGAGAGAATGAGAGGTCGAGTGGTGCTTTGCACTGCTCTGGCAACCGCAACGTCTCGCGCGAAGCCAACTTAGTTTTTATCTTACGCACACAAATGCAAGTCACATGTCATTGTATTTGTGTGGACATTTAAGTGCAAGCGAGAGCGCGGAACGAGCGAAAAAGAAGCACAATCGGCCTTTGCGTTCGGCAGCGTTCGACATCCGTCTCTCTCCTTTTTGAGTGAGCGATGCGTCTGCGTGGACAGCTGCTATTCTATAGTACATTTACATGTTTTGATTGAGTATCAAGTGCAGTGAAAAGTGAATGTGGTGTCAATTGTTTATAGCAGTGATGTCCAAGCAACAACCTCGAGGTTGGTAAAAACTCTGCCCGTTTTCTGCTGCTACACAGACAGTGTAAACGTGACGTGAGAAGCAGCAGCAGAGAAGAGGGAGAATGAGAGGTCGAGTGGTGCGGTTGCCAGAGCAGTGCAACGTCTCACGCGAAGCCACCTTCGTTTTTCTCTTACGCACAAAATGCAAGTCACATGTCATTGTATTTGTGTGGACATCACTGGTTTATAGCAACGATAATTACAGCGATAAAGGTAATGATTCTTTCGATAATAATTATATATTCAGTGATATATTGTCGAATATTCGTGCTTTCATCATTAAAATGAATAGCATCGGTCCGCTAGTGCAGCGATTGTAGGTTATGCTATAATTGCCAAAATTAAAACAATAAGTTAACAGAACTATTTCACGTTGAGTAAAAAATCGATGGCTTTACTATTCAATCGAAATAATTTTCGAACGTAGCTATGATTTAAAAAACTTAAAACATAAATATTAAATCTTCCTTATATCACAACACCGTGTCTGAAATGACAGGTTGGACCAGCCATCTGTCAAAGAGAACATTTTCTCCTATATCAATCACATTGAGGCGGGCTTTTTAAAAACTAGATTTACGAAAATTTTAATGTTTCCAAATTTTAAATTTTAAATGTAAGATTTATAAACAATAATTTAATCATTGTTTATTCTTATAATGAATTATTTAAAATTATTACTTTTTTATAACAAATTGCAATTAAAAAAAATGGTTGCCTGTAAAGTCGGTTTTACGGGCGAAGATTTTACGTGACAACGTCTTTTTAATTTTCAATTTCATCAATTTGAAAATCAAAACACTTATTCAGATCGAAGGTTCAAATTTTTGCTAAATAAATTTGAAATTAATTAAAATTTGTAATTGTAAATGATGAAGTTGAAAATTGAAACATTTACTTAAATTAGATGTTAAAATTCTTGCTCAACACAGTTTAAATCAAGTTTTCTTATATCTGCCACTTTTTCTTAATATTTGTAATTTTAAAGAATCAATTCGAAAATCAAAACATTTATTCAGATCGAAGGTTCAAATTTTTGCTAAATAAATTAGAAATTAATGAAAATTTGTAAAATAATAATTAATTAATTAATTAATTTTAAACTAATAATTTACTTAACACTATCAACATTTATCAATAGTATGACATAACCTATAAACTCAGTTTCTCAACTTTTGTGTCAATCTAACAATTAATCAATCAATCATAGTTTACGATAATGAAATATCAGTGTACAATTATTTACCTTTATTGTTGTAGTTGTTGTAAATGACGAATCTAAGCACTCCACATTTTCACTACAGACACAGCTGACGATACTTTAACCACGTGTGAACTTGTATTATGACGCTTTCTTGTTTTTCCAACGCCAAGAACGTTCGAGAAAGACAAAGACAGAGACACAAGCATGCGCCGATTCAATGCGCCTAATTCTCTAGTGCTGCGCGCGGCAGACCGATCATAGTTGAGTGGGAGAGAGACGCAAGGCATTCGGCGGGCCTCTCTCTCGTTCGGTGACTCATCGTAACGTTACCGAGCGTTACACTTTTTCATAAGTGACTCCCAGCCGCAACCTAATTTAAGACGTTGTCACGTCAAAAATTTAATTATATTATTAAAATAATAAAATCAAAATTTAAATTTTAACAATTGAGTAGAAATTTAAACAATCTATTTTATTCAAGTATTTTGTTGTATTTTTATTTTTTAAAAAATTAAAATGAAGAATTGAATGAAGAATTTTATGAAAAAATTTTTATATTGTATCGAACGACGATTTATTTTACAGAACCGCTTACAATCCCACAATGGAAAAAAATTTTCTTTTGAAAAATGCTACCATTCCATCAGTATTTTTTTAAGACGTTGTCACGTTCAACTATCGTCAGTAAACCGACTTTACAGACAACCAATTTTTTTCCTAAACATATCCCTACAAGTATTTTTAATAGTAGCGACCCTCTATAACACTGTCTTTAGTCCTAGTACCAATAAAACAGTTGTGACTGTCTGTTTTGCTGAGATAGCTCAGGGTTGGTCAGGATTTATCTCAGAAATTTATATGACTCAGGAGTAGTTGCTGAAACAGATTTCGACCCGGATCAAGAGTAGAACGCTCGAGATTTATTCCGTAAAGAGTATCTTAGATTTTATTTACTTAAATTTACAAATTGTGAAATGAAATGGGCAACGCAGTGTGTAGTCGGCCGTGAACGCCAGGGTTCGCTGCCGAATGAGTTCTTCTCGGTAGACCGTAGGTACCTGTGGGTGAGACCAGAGCGGCCCAATCGGACTTTGCTTCATGCGCTGACCGAATTCAGGATAGAATTCTCTGTGTAAGGGGGAGGATATTAGAGATGCTCTTCAGTTAAGCAAGCGGTAAGCGGGAGATTCAGGTACCTGAATTTTACGCTGCTTTGCTCTATATAGAATTCTATGCTCTTTATTATAATTAAATAAATTTAACAACTAAAAAAAGGACACATAATTCGAAAAATTTTGTGTCAAACTTGATTAAAGGTGGTTTTTTGTTTTAATACTTAGCTGTTCATTTTACGACAAATTTTCGAAATATTATTTTTATCTAAAAAGTTAAGTGCAAAAGTATTCTCATTTGTTTATTTACTTTTAAGCTTTGTACTCGGAGAGTAAAACAGTTTACAACCTTAAAAAAGAGTTAATCTTTTTCCATAGTGACCGCTTTTTAAGACGCTCTTTGGCATTTTTGGGAGGTAAGTGAAATAATAAATAAGCTGTTTTATGTTTGTTGACAATATAGTCCATTCAAAAAACAAGGCAGTTTCACAGATTTTCAGCTTGGTTTGAAATAGCTCATCTGCGCACAATGGCCAACGACATCGTGGTCCAGATTCTCTCGATCATGTACAACAGCCTCTTTTTCCCCCTACTAGTTATCCAACATTCTTTCCTGGATCGACAACGAGGAAAAGGGCTGTCTACCGGCTGCTTCTGGTGATTCTGTTTGTACCAAATGGAATTCACAACCATCTGGGTGGTTGCCGTAACTACTCCTGCTGCGCCAAAATTGTAAGACTGGTGAATTGATTCCAGGTTACTCTGTCCTTCTGTCTCCGTCCTTCTACTCTGTCCTTTTCCAGCTCCGTAATGAATGATTTGTCCAGCCAGAAACTGCTTTCAGCAGCAGCGGGCAGTGGTCGTCGCCTTTGACGTCTTTATATCAGCCACGTGACATCTCACTGTGCTCAAAGCTATAACCAAATATGACATCGAGGGAGCTATTTCCTTCCAGACCTTTATTTATGCAAATGTTTTATACTGACCTTATTCACTTATTATTGAATTTACCTCTACTAATTTAATTACTACGACTTTATCTTTAAACTTTATCTCTTCTGAACTCCTGAATTCGGATGTTCTTGGCGGGATCTATATTTTTTAACTGTGTGAAGTGGTAAGAGAGAGTGAAAGCCCAATGGTGAAGAACGACCTGTTTTATTCAATTTTCTATTCCTTTCGTCTCCCCGCTCTCGAAATACCAAAAGTCATCATGGTAACTCTAAACGACTTTCTGGTATTTTTCCGTTCGTCTGCGTACCGGCCTTTAAAACAGGGCTGCCGAAAAGTGTTTCTCGACTATTGACCTCTCGCTCTCTCTCACTGCTTAGAAATACTAATAGTCTGAGTACGTAGCTTAAGTGGAAAAACACGCTAAGAACGAGATTGCGAACAGCTGTGATTCCGCAAGGTAAATAAATTTATTTATTATAAATGGTAGATTGAAGGAGAAAAGTGCTACTCGGTTGGAGGACTTCGCCAGCCGTGATGATTAGGTGAAATACTAAAAGCCGTTATATTAATTTTAATATCTGCGATTTAACACATACAATACATATTTATTATGCTATTATTGGTAAATTAATTGTAAATTTTGTTATAAGGCGGCGATGGCGTTGGTACCTTCTATTATTTGCCTTCACTTCCATTGCGGCGTTTGAATGCTGGTGGACCATCATGCATAAAATTAATATATATATGTAACTGCAACTGCAAGCAAAACCGTTGCATCATAAGAAAGCAATTTAAACAAATTTATCAATAATAACGACCCCACAATGTAACAAATAATAACATAATCTTGTTTAATAATTTCTTAACAAGCAATGTTGAAAATTTCATCCTGTAATTCAATCTTATTGACTGTCAAGTATAACTGTTTACTACTATTGTATAGCTTTCACCATTCTTCGTCTGCAATCTCCCAATGTTTTGCTCCATTTATCCAAAAGAAATTGGGTGAAACTACTGAAAACATAATACAGTAAGACCTCAAATACAATTATAATTTGTATGCAATAAATTTTCTTACTCTTCCTTACCTACAAACTGGTCTGATTTTGGATGGGTGAAACCATGATACAACTACCGAGTCTGTAGTTGTATCATGGGTGAAACTCTGCGTTCGATAACAATCGAATTGAGGAGAGCAGTTCTTCCTGCTTGTGTGAAAACAATTGAAATTAAAAAACATATCTGTGCTTTTTATTCCACCGTTTCGCTTTTAATGCTAACTCTTCGTTGTTAGTTTGTCGGACGTATATTGACAATTCCTGTATTTTAATTTCCGAACTGCGGTCACACTGTGTGCCACGAGAGGTAATAGCAGCTGATAACAGCAATCAATATACGTATGGATGTCAACATATACATAAGTTTTCTGCATATGTAAATATTTTCCAATTTGCATTGAGCTTAGGCATGAAAGTCTTATTTGCAGACTTTTCTAGCCTATTGAATGCCTTTTTTTATATTAGGTTCAATGCGAATTATAGATAACGTTTGTAATCTTTTTAACAAGAAATAATTATACACATGTACACACATTTGTACATGGATACATACTTAGTTGATGACAAAAACTTGCAATTTTTTGACAAGGTAATACTCTAAGTTTCGTCGAAATCGTAGACTAATTAATGATTTTTTAGACCGGATCATGCGTACGTACACATACATATACATAATGGATACATAATGGATACATACATATGACTAAAATCGTTTTCGTCTCAGCCATTTTTTTTTACGGCAAACGCAATTTATGGATATCAGGTACAATGCGCAGATAAGCACTTGTATACTTATACATACACCTGCCATAAAAAGTCTGCGTACAAACCTTACACCAAAATTTGACGGCAAAAAGAATATATTCATATTGAAGATATCGTCATGATTTTTTTTATATATGTAAATTACACATCTATTTGCAATAAACATGACAAGTTTTCATTTATTTAAATCAACAACTTTTTAAATTAAAATTAAAAAACAAAAAATTCCCATTTTTTGGGAAAGAAAAAGTCTGCGTACAAAAGCAAAAAAAAAAACGTCAAATTAACGGTAATTAAAGCATTCTGATTGCTTTTTTGGCATTGATAACTGAACCAAACATCGATTTATTATTGCTAATAATTTTTTTTTACATTTATATTGTGACAACACGTGAAACTTGTTATGTAAGCAAATATCGAAATGCATTGATCTTGATCTGAGGAAATTCATAGTGAAAATTTGGGATGAGGGAAAACAGATTCGAGAAATCGTTAGGAGTATTGGTGAAACACACCCACAACCCAGTCGGACCTGGTCGCTTCCAGCAAGCACAGTTCTATGCGTTCTTTGACAGTAAAGAATGCATTCTCAATACGTGCAGTCTTCCTTTCAGATTAATATGGGGTGAAACAAGGAAACCACTGTTCTTTTTTTTGTATGCTGCAACAGTTCTTTCGCAACATATAAATAACGTATATTACACTTCGGCAATCTTCGGGTTTCGCTTCCAACTTTAGTTTCTAAAATATGCGTTATATAACCCATCTGCAGCACACATCAATAACGGTTCTGTAGAAATGTATCTTTCATGCAAAATACCGCTTCAAAATAACCCATTGATAACAGTTATATAACTGTTATGAAGGAAGGCTTAAAGAACCCATCTGTAGCATACAGAAGGAACCGTTCGGTGATAATGTATTAATAACCATTAAAACAACAATAACAAGTAAGAAAGCTACAGTCGAGACTGCTCGACAGTGAGATACCCGGTACCCAAACATTTGACGGTTTAAATACTTCTTGGTTAAAAATTATATCGCCGCTCGAATTAGCTCCCGACTTAATAAATTATTTGTCATATATTAAATCGGGACCCAGGGAACACCACGGGGGGGCCATTGCAAATTAATGGGTAAACCATTTATTCATTTATTACAATTACATTCTATTACAATAAACAAATCGCCTTCTTATTGAAAAAGTGTGAAAGCTATGAGAAGTAACAATCGCTGTATATTACGCAACATAAAGCATAGCCCAGCGATGGGCAAGCGTTTTTTATGCAAGAAAGTTCTGAGTTCTAACCCCGCCCATGCCAAAGAATTTGGCCGCCCTCTGATAGAAAAAGTGTGAAGGCTATTAGAAGTAACAATTGCTGTATATTGCCAATTATGAAGCATAGCCCAAGCGTCTAAGCGATGGGCAATTGTTTTTATGCAAGAAGTTCTGAGTTCTAATCCCGCTCATGCCAAAATTTTTTTTTACATTTTTATATCCGAATATTCAATTAATTTAATTATCAGTTCGGCAAAGTTGGGTTATAAAGTGAATTTTGTTATTGTTTGTCATTTCTTGGTCACGCTCGTTCTTTTCTGGCTCAATTTTTTGGTGAACAGTCGGTCTCTTTTCTCTTTCACACACATTTCTCTATTACAATAAAAGCATATTTTCATTAAAAATGTAGAGGCATTAGATGTTGACAATCGCTGGCAATTTTATTTCAGTTCTGCCAAAATTAGGTTAACAATTGTTGAAGCATACTTAGTATGAAAATGGCGCTTCATATGAAAAATAGGTAGTGGCCCAGTTGTCTAAGCAGCCGATGCGTTAACGTTTTGCAAAATTGGCCAGAGCTCAATCCCACAAACAACCAAAATTTTTTTTTTGTATTTTTATTCTAAAATTTTTTTCGAGTTGTTTTCCGGGTATAATAACAAAGGAAAAAGGAAGAAATGCAAAAACACAGAGAAAAAAAAAAACAATAAAAAGTATTGGCGCGCTCGGGGCTCGAACCTACGACCTAGACGGCTACAGGCTACGCAGCTTGCAATAGCAGCGTCTTAGGGGGGTGTTTTAAAATTCTAACCTTATTGCTAATATCTCCCATGTTTATCATCCGATTTTACTGAAATTTTCAGAAAACGTCCGCTCAAACCTATTCATTTATTGTTTCTAATAACTTTAACCCAAAAAGAACGAGTATAGCTTATTTTACGTTTTTTATCATTTTTGAGGGCGGAAGTGGGCGTGGCCAAATTTTAAAACAAACTTGACCTGCGTGCAAAAGATTCCAATGTTGTCACCAAATTTGGTAACTCTAGCACTTATAGTCTCTGAGATCTGTTGTTTCACACGGACGGACAGACGGACGGACGGACGGACGGACGGACGGACGGACAGACGGACAGACGGACATAGCTAGATCGACTCGGCTAGTGACGCTGATCAAGAATATATATACTTTATAGGGTCGGAGATTTCTCCTTCTGCCTGTTACATACATTCTCGGTTGGCACTAACTTATAATACCCTTGTACCCTATGGGTAACGGGTATAAAAATTTATTTGAAAACGTGTATTTTATTGCTTTTGACATGTGTATATAATATATGTAGGTTAATAAAATCGCACAATACATTTTTTTATGTGATTAATGAAGAAAGCCTGCAATTATATTGAAAATAATAATATTGTTTTTTGATGCAATAATTAAATAACGTTATAAAAAAAATAAATGGGAAACTAAAATTATATACACTCACCATAAAACGCAAATATTATCTAAAATAAAAAAAAAAATTATAATATTATGACCTATAAATAGACGAAATCTGAAATGATAAATATTATATTTTGTATATTTATGTATACATACCAGTTCTGAAATAAAAGTAATATATTATTTATTTCATTATGGCAATCGCTTACCTTATGTTGTTAATATATCTGAAACTGAAATGAATTATCTTATTAAACAATAGATATGTTTTCTTACCTTATACTTATTAAAATGAATTTCACAACTGCGTCAAGCTAACTTCTTAATGCAATTAAAACAGGTAACAAAAGAAAACGCAAAAGCCAACCGCGTGTTTTTTTATTCTCTTCTTTTTATTTGTTTGTGAGTTTCTTTTCTTTTTATTCTCTTATTTACGTTTCAAATGCTGGTTTCCGAAATGATGCATCTTTATACGTTCTAAGAAAAGCGACGTTTGCACTTATATGAAAGAGAAAGAGAATAAAAAACAATAAAAAATGCTGGTTTCGGATAGAACGCATATTTATGCGTTTTAAGAGAAGCGACGATTGCACGGAACCGAAGCTATAGAAAAAAAAAGCCGACTGTTCGGGAAGCGCTCGGGTAATTTACTTCCAAAAAAACGTATATTAATGCATTCTTAGAGAAGCGAAAGTTGCACATAATATTTATTTTATAACTCAATTCTTCGCTTCTAATAAACCAACAAAAGAACACATGTTATTGCATACATCTAATATGTATTATATCATTGTTCTGGCGATTTTTGAGCTAGAATTGGAGGCATATAGAACCGTTTCAGAACGGTTTTGCTTTACAACCCGTTCTACAAGGCCCGACTGGGTAGTCGCTTATGAAAGGCATTGCTTATGTGGCTAATAAATGACGGTTCTATATAAATTTGCATGCACGCTATGGTTAGCACTAAAGCAGTAGGACGTATCACATTGCACATAGCACTTATCCTTGTTATCCTTTGTCCAATTGAAATGAGTAATACCTCATTTTGTTGGAAATTTCATTGGCAATAGGTTAAAAAATGAAAATTTAAGAAATATTTTTTATATCCTTGCAGAGGGTATTCTAATTTTGCCATGATATTTGCAACGCAGTGAAGGAGGCATCTCCGACCCCATAAAGTATATATATTCTTGATCAGCATCACCAGCCGAGTCGATCTAGACGTGTCCGTCTGTCTGTTCGTCTGTCCGTCTGTCGGTTTCTACGCGAACTAGTCTCTCAGTTTTAAGGCTATCGGGCTAAAATTTTCAGAATACAGGCAGGCTCCGGTTTTCACTTTCACAAAATTCTCTCGTTTTTGTTTTCGGAAACGAGAAATCGGTGCTCCCGTTTTCACTTTCACAAGACTTTTTCGTTTTTAAAAACGGGCAAGTTTGTCTTGTCGAAATGAAAAGTGAATATCTTTTTCTACATCAAATCGGTTCTTAATGGCAAGAGGAAGAAAATAGTTTACTCCTTGGTCTATGGATGTTTGTTTCACACCATCAGTAAATCAATCTAGTTCGTAATTACTTTTTAAAAAATTATTTTCTGACCCACCTCGAATTCGCAAAAAAAAAATAACTGCCGTCGGCAACGACAACTTTCGTTTTGGTTGCCAGTGCTGCCGTACTGTTGGTGGAACCAAACAATTTGGTCGAAATGCTTATAAAATTAAAAGGAGGGCATTAGTTTTGTTCCAAAAATAAACTAGTTTAATTTTATTGTTTAAATGTTACTTTTACCATTTAAAAAAGGTATAAAAGTCCCTGTTTAAAGAGTGGCAGCGCTCTTGGACCGATAAATAAACAATTTCTGCATTTATTTGGGTTTAAAACAAACAATTAAAAAAAGTAAAGGCATTTAAACATTCCGTTTACTTCTCAAAACATCCAAGTCAACTGTTTGAGCAATAAAAATAATTAAATATTTCGATAACAAAACGATGACAAAAAGTTTGTGAAAACCGGAGCACCTAAAAACTAAAACGTACGTTTTTGGTCTAAAACTAAAACGAAAAACAAAAGTGAAAACCGGAGCCTGCCTAAGTCTTATTTTTTTTTTAGCACGCAGTATATATGTCGGAACGGCCGAAATCGGACCACTATATCTTTTATAGCTGCCATAGGAATGATGGCGAAAAAATTGGTTGTCTGTAAAGTCGGTTTACTGACCATAGTTGAACGTGACAACGTCTTAAGAAAATACTGATGGAATGGTAGCATTTTTCAAAAGAAAATTTTAATTTAATTTGTTTAATAGATTTGTATGTATATAGAGAAGCAGGTAATTGAAAATCACAATGAAATTGATCAAGCTAGATTTATTTGTATGCATAAATACATTTATGTCAATTTTTTTTTTTTGCAATTTAATAGTTTTTACAAGTATAAATGTGCGTTGAGCAATTGTTTTACAACTTTTAAACATGTGTGATATTTAATTTCTTACAATCTGTGTTATTCTGTTGAGAATAGGACGATTATAGGAAAAGTAAGAAATGAAAGGGAGTGTTTCGAGTTTAATGTGCCTTGAAAATTTTTTCATAAAATTTTTTATTCAATTCTTCATTTTAAATTTAAAAAATTAAAATAAAACAAAATACTTGAATAAAATTTATTGTTTAAATTTCTACTCATTTGTTAAAACTTAAATTTTGATTTTTTTATTTTAATAATATAATTAAATTTTTTCAATTAGTTGCTGAATTATTTTTGGAAATTTAATTATCTTACATTTAAAATTTAAAATTTGGAAACATTAAAATTTTCGTAAATCTAGTTTTTAAAAAGCCCGCCTCAATGTGTTTGACATAGGAGAAAATGTTCCCTTTGACAGATGGCTGGTCCAACCTGTCATTTCAGTAGAGGTGGAGAAACATCGATGAAAACATCGATGCATCGATGTTTTTGAAATGTTTGGCAACATCGATGTTCTGTTGGGAAACATCGATGTTTTTGTCACATCACACAAGTAAGGAACGAAATTTTTAATTTATTTTTAGGAAAATTTTTCCATTTTCTTGAAAACATCGAAAAACTTTGATGTTTTTCATCATCGATGTTTTTTAATTAAACATCGAAAAACATCGATGTCAGCAAACATCGATGTTTCTCCACCTCTACATTTTAGACACGGTGTTGTGATATGTGAAAGATTTAATATTTATGTCTTAAGTTAATATAATATATAAATCATAGATACGCTCGATAATTATTTCGATTGAATAGTAAAGCCATCGATTTTTTGTTCAACGTGAAATAGTTCTGTTAACTTATTGTTTTTATTTTGACAATTATAGCATAACCTACATGATGTAAATGTACTATAGAATAGCAGCTGTCCACGCAGACGCATCGCTCACTCAAGTAGGAGAGAGACGGATGTCGAACGCTGTCGAACGCAAAGGCCGATTGTGCTTCTTTGTCGCTCGTTCCGCGCTCTCGCTTGCCCTTCAAGCCTTACGTGGAAAGCCTCAGATCAGTGATGTCCACACAAATACAACGACATGTGACTTGCATTTGTGTGCGTAAGAGAAAAACGAAGTTGGCTTCGCGCGAGATGTTACGGTTGCCAGAGCAGCGCAAAGCACCACTCGACCTCTCATTCTCTCTCTTCTCTGCTGCTGCTGCTCACGTCACGTTTACACTGTCTGTGTAGCGGCAGAGAACGGGCAGAGGTAACGACGTATGAGTCATGTTTTTTCGGGCGTGCAGCTGGCTCTATCGAATTATAAGACGTTATCACGTCAAAAAACTTTTCCTTTTTTGTTTTTCAACGTATATCATTCACTTTATAGATAAAGCAGTTTTAATGCTTTGCACGTCTAGCAACCGCAACGTCCCGCTCGAAGCCAACTTCGTTATTCTCTTACGCACACAAGTGCAAGTCACATGTCATTGTCTTTGTGTGGGCATCACTGATTTATATGAAAATATAAAATTCTACATGTAAAATGTAAAATTTACAAAGCTTACATAAGTTGATATTTTTTCGACATTACCAAAATGGATCGATTTTCAATGATCCAATTGCAACTGCAAGGGTATACAAGCTTCGGTTTACCGAAGTTAGCTTTCTTTCTCGTTTCTAAATATTATAAACCTTAAAAATTGTACATAACCTCGAAAACGAACCTAATTTGTTGAGGCCTTTAGCCGTTTTTTCCTATCAATTAACATTTTGATAAACTCTTTGTGCACAGGAGTGTGTTTCACCAATACTGCTAACGATTTCGCGAATCTGTTTTCCCTCATCCCGAATTTTCACTATGAGTTTCCTCAGATCAAGATCAATGCCTTTTGATATTTGTTTACATAATAAATTTCACGTGTTGTCACAATATAAATGTAAAAAATGATTATCAATAAGTAAACGATGTTTGGTTTACAGTTGTCAATGCCAAATAATGCTTTAATTACCGTTAACGTTCTTTGCCACAAAAACGGGAAAAAGTTGTTGATTTAAACCAGGGGTGCTCAAAATTGCCTTACGGCAGTGCCCTTACCAACACAAGCAAAAGAAAACTCACGCACACATGTATCGACGCCGTTTTATTGCTACAAAATGAACACTGAGAAAAAAATAGTTAAATTCAGTTAATTATTAAGCCTTTTACTGCATCCGCCTCATGCATAGTCTTAAAATGCCTTTCGCGAAAATAAGTTTTTCCAGCCAAAAAACTTGTGTTTAAACAAATTAAACATTTAAAATGTAATGCGAAGTAATTACTTGTCAATGCATCACTCATTTTAACGACACGCCAAAAAAAAACCAAAAAAGTGAACGCGTCGCTGGTCGACAATAAACTAAAATCAAACTTAAATCAAATTGTATAAAAAACGCAACAAAACTTTTTTTGTCAGTGCAGAGCCGATAACAAGACAACAACACTTGCATTGTGAGTTGAGGAGAAAAAAAAAATTCAATGGAATTGTTGTTGGCTTGGCTCGATACGAATAGCGACACAAAGAGGAACCGGCGCGTGCCCTAGAAAAGTATGGCGAGTGCCCCTCCGTATGCTAAAGCCTAGTACTCACTAGCGCTAAACCCTTAGCTAGCTGAAAGGGTTTTATAATTCTAGTGTGACCAGGTTTTATGGCGTACACCGAAAATCCATACGAAACGACTAAACGGCCATACTGTCAGCTGTGTTTGTTTACAATTCAAATTAAACGCCGCCAAGCCGCGTACCCACAAATACGTGCAAAATTAAGAAATTCATTTTTATTTACTTAGATTATGATTTTCAATGTAGCGGGGCCAGCTTCCGATGCCGCCGAGCTGCTCCTGGCGATCTGCTTTGGCCCTTCAGCTGCTGCCACTGCTGGAGACCCCGCTAGGGAGCGTTGACCGAAGGACATCTTTGTGTGTCCGGCCTCTACCATCTGCTGCACCTCCTCCTCGTCCAGTTGGCTGCTGGTGGATCTCTTCGCATTGTAGTCGTAGAACACCTGCAACGTGCCGCATCGTTGGGCACATCCACGTCCACTACGGCTGCTGCCACAAACTTGGCGCTTAAGTCGCCTCCATGAGCTCTCCATGGAACCCAATGGCGGCTGCTTGCTCAGCCCGTTGCCACTTCCATTTCCATTCCCGTTGCTACTTCTCCTTCTTGTAGTCTTTGTATGCTTCGAAGCACCAGCATTTTGGAGTGGCAGCCAACTAAGAAAAGAATCCTAGTAGGCGACCACTGGTCAGGGACGAGCAGAGGAGAAGCAATAAGCAATTCCATAATTTTTTAATTTGGAATTTTGGGCCTTTTCTATTTTATTTGCTTATTTGCCTGTTAAATTACATTTGTAAAGACTTCATTTTATTTTAATATTTTTGGTTTGTATTTATTTTATGGTCAAGATCCCACATTCAAACTTCTTTAATTGTATTGTAAATAAATTCATTTTTCACGCTGCAAAAACCTGCAATACGGCTTTGTTTCCTATTGCCTGTCTCCATTTCGCAAGGGTATTATCAAATATTTCCTTCCTCCCGAGCCACCCTGGCTAATGGTCATCCGATTTAAAAGACCTAACGCGATGTTCATTCTAGTTTATACTATATATATTCTAGTATTTCTCTTAGCTCATCTGCGTAGCGACCTTACTTAGAGGCGCCGAAAAAGTGTATTTACCTCTCGCTCGCACTCATTTGGTTGCTAAATTTTAGCGCTAGTGAGTACGTAGCTTAAGTGCCGAAACAAAAACAAATGTGCCAGCGTGCCATAGCATTGAGCACCCCTGATTTAAACAAATGAATACTTGTAATGTTTATTGCAAATAGATGTGTAATTTATATAAAAAAATCAAAACGATATCTTCAATACGAATATAACAAGTGAGAAAGCTACAGTCGAGTGACCAACTTTGAGATACCCGGTACCCAAAGTATTGCCCGTGAAATTAAATATCACACGGACATGAAAAAACAAAAAGTTGACAAATAAAGTCAAATGTTACTAAAAACATGTTGCATAACGTTCAAAGAAGACTAATTCTGCAGCTGTACGCAGCTGCATTACGAATTAATACTGCGCTCGAAAGCACGCAACACTTTTTTTCGCTACTACCACCCAAAAGCTAAGTGCTCAGACACGCGAAATTATTCCTAAGCAGTGCGCTCTCTCACTCTCTCTCTCTCAGAAATTTTATTGTTTAATAACTTCTATGTTTATCATCCGATCCGTCCGTCCGTCCACGCCCACTTCCGCCCCCGAAAATCATAAAAAACGGTATTTAAGCTATAGGTGTGATTTTTGGCTTAAAATAGATAGATACACTTAATATGTAGGCAATAGCGGACGTGTTGTGAGTACAATCGGATGATAAACATAGAAGTTATTAAACAATAAAGTTTCTGTGTAAACTGTTTGAAAGAGAGAGAGAGCGCACGTGCGCGTCGTTCAACATGTTCCTAGCAACATTTGTCTTTGTTGGGTTTCGCTCAACATGTTCCTGGCAACATTCGTCTTTGTTAGGTTTTGCTGAACATGTTCCTAGCAACATTTGTCTCTTTTGAGTGTTGCTCTACATGTTTGTAGCAATATTTTTTTTCATTTGTCAACATTTTCTTTTTTCGATGTTCATGTGCTATTTAATTTCACTCACAATGCTTTGGGTACCGGGTATCTTACAGTCGATCACACCCGACTGTAGCTTTCCCACTTGTTATACCTTATTTTCTGAATTGCACGCAGTGC
Source organism: Drosophila triauraria (assembly GCA_014170255.2). NCBI lineage: Eukaryota > Metazoa > Arthropoda > Insecta > Diptera > Drosophilidae > Drosophila > Drosophila triauraria. Next base: position 6,733,744 of record JABJVT010000007.1, read on the forward strand.
CTTTTTATGCCTTTTTATACCCTTGCACAGGGTATTATAATTTTGCCGTGATATTTGCAACGCAGTGAAGGAGGCATCTACGACCTCATAATGTATATATATTCTTAATCAGCATCACCAGCCGAGTCGATCTCGCCATGTCCGTCTGTCTGTCCGTCTGTCTGTCGGTTTCTACGCGAACTAGTCTCTCAGTTTTTGAGCTATCGGGCCGAAGTTTGTATACCCTTGCAGTCTGCAATCATTGAATCATTGAAAATCTATCCATTTTGATAAATAAAAAAATATCTAAGTTTGTAAATTTGTATTACACATTTTACATTTAGCATGTAGAATTTTAAATTTTCATATAAATCAACCTTTTCTTTTATATGGCAGCTATATGATATAGTTGTCCGATCTTAATTAAATTAAAACCGTAATTCTTAAACCGTAAAAACAGCAATATCTCGAAATTTATAAAAACTCGTTGAAAAACAGGGAAGTTATAATTTTTTTTTCATTAATAGGAATAGGAATGCTCCTATGGCAGCTATAAGATATAGTAATCCGATTCCGGCCGTTCCGACATATGTATATACTAGCTGCAATAGAGAGAAGACTATATGCAAAGTGTCATTCGGATAGCTCAAAAACTGAGAGACTAGTTTGCGTAGCAACGGACAGAGGACACGGCTAGATCAACTCGGCTGGTGGTGCTGATCAAGAATATACATATATACTTTATGGTCGGAGATGCTTCCTTCACTGCCTTGCAAACTTCTCAGCATAAAAATAAGGAAACATTTATTGTTTTAATCCAAAATCTTTAAAAACAACAAAGATCTGCTAATTTGGACCCATCGTTCCTATTGCAGATAAAGGATATAGTGGTCCGCTTTGAATTTAATTTTAAATGTATTGCTATAAATAAATTAAAAGACCAAATATTTTATTTGAATACGATATCTTTAAAACCAACAAAAATAGGCCCATTTGTGTCGATCTTTGCTATGGCAGCTATAAGATACACTGGGGCGATTTCGCACGTTCCGACATATATACTAATCTACAAAGTTTTATTCAAATAGCTTAAAAACTGAGAGATTAGTTTGCGTAGAAACGGACGGACTGACATGGCTAGATCGACTCGTCTGGCTGGAATATATATGATTTATGGGGTCGGAAATGCTTCTTCTTCTGACTAAAATTGCCCTGCAAGGGTATAAAAATGATAATAAATGTAAAAATTTCTCAAAGTTAAAAAATATACAAAAAAGTTAATTTTCCATTTCAGTTTAAATTTAATTGAAAAGTGTCTTATGATTTTAAAACGTCTCTATAAAAGAAAAAGTTTTTATTTTTTTTATGGAAACAATATTCCAGATTTTCTCTTTAGTTATTACTGTAGCTTAACTACGAATACTCTATAATAAGACTTTCGATTTAATATGAACAACAATAAAAAAAAATTGAAGAAAGTCATTGTGTCTTATCATTTTGAAATGCACCCTAGTTTGCGTTAAACCGGACAGATGGACAGACGGACATGGCTAGATCGACTTGGCTGTTGATACTGATCATGAATTTGACTAAAATCTCTGCAAGGGTATAAATAAAGTAATTCTTAAATCATAAAATATTACTATGTATATCTCGAAGTAGATAGAAATATCTAAACATATATTTCGAAGAAGCCAAATGTGTGTCATTCAAGTTAAAGGACGCAATTCACAATTTATTGAAAGTCGCACCAAAAAGCTCTAAGCCAGAGTAATCCGCGGAGAAGGTGAAAAAAGTCGCAACAAGCCCGTGTACTTTTTTTCACTCATCCCTGCTAAACTCAACACCAGCTGAATGGTGGCAGTCGTTCGCAACGCAATCTTATGAGACAACAGACAGTGTGCGCGCTGAGACGAAAGTTTTTCAACTTTGATTGAATATAACAAAATTGTACATTTTTGTACATTTACCTTTTTTTTGTAAAATGTTCTTTAAACATTTCCTAATCGAATTCAATAGAGTCTTTCTGCAGCTTTCTGCAGCGCCCATACACCTCGAGGCAAAAAACGTAAGAAAGTCACGGTTCCAGAAATTGTTTTTCGTGCAGCCTTGGTTTAAAATCCCTGATAAACGTACGCCTGCTGGAACAAAACGAAAAATTCAAAATAAAAAATATATATTTCTTTTTCTTTTTATTTTTCAAACTTTTTTTTTTAAATTAAAAACATTAAAAATAAGCACAAAAAATCTCAAAAAGGTGACAAAATTTGTCTTTGTAGAAACTCACATGGCCCCACTATGCGCTGGTGGAGCCACCAAATTTGGTGACCGCATTTTAATCCGTTGCACGCAGATCAAGTTTGTTTTAAAATTTGCCCACACCCAATTTCGCACCCGAAAATCATAAAAAATTCAATAGGTTTGTCCTCCACGTGCGTATAATATGGATTTCGCGTCGCCCGACATTTCCGTACTACATTGTATATACTTCGTGACGGCATCATTCATTGTGGTAAAGTTACCAGCTTCAAAAATGGCTTTTGGTCTGCCATGATCACAATTTTTAACCATTGTGGTGATGGCTTCCTTTGTGCTGAATTTTTCAGCATGTTGGGCTGTTAGGCCTTCGTCAATGTACGAAGCTTCAAGGAGCTTGCGTAAGTTGTCTATTTCCGTCGTGAATTTCTCGGCTGTTTTGCCTTTCTGGCTTGTCCAGAAAATGGTTTGGCCATTTTTGCTTCAGGTGTTTCACCGACTATAGTGTCTTGCAATTTTCTTATGATTGAGTTTATTGTTGATTCATTCTGTACCTTGTATAATGTAGATCCTAAAATTTTTGATTTAATGACTTATACAGCCAAATCTTCGAATATGCCTTTAGTCAAGTTAACCAACTTCAAAGCTGTTACAAGTCTCAATTTTTTTTATTTATTGCTTCCCTGTTTTCATGTACTAGGGTTCTTGCAGTATTAAAAGAGTCTACCAGAGGATGTATATTAATTGTGTCTTTATGTATTGACCCATTTTACTTATACATTTGTAAGACTTATCAAAGGTGTCTTTTATTTTACGAATATGAACGGATAGTTCTTCCGATTCCATACAGGGTTGCCCATATTCGACGGACCCAAGTTTTTTTTTTTAAGAAAAAATAAAAATTTGGCGGTTGGCAAGTAGATTTGTTTACATCAATTTTTGAATATGATATCTCTCAAATGGCCGCCTCTGGCGTTGATGGCGTATTGTGCCCTTTTTGCAGCATTTTCCATCGTTTTCGCCAACATTTCGGCCAGAATAGCGGCTATTTCTTCACGAATGTTGTCCTTGAGCTCTTCTACGGTCCTTGGCTTGTTAACGTAAACCATTGACTTCAAATATCCCCACGCGGTGGCCAGTCCAAATCACCACTTTTCGACATCAAACGGCCCGGAAACAATTTCTTTAGAAAATCGATTGTTATGCGACTTGTCTGCGGTGGAGCGCCGTCTTGTTGAAACCAGAACTGCCTCATACGCTTTCGACGAATAATTGGCATCACAAAATTGGTCATCATGTCGCGATAACGCTCCTAGTTGATAGTTTTGGGCGTTTTTGGGATGCTCTTGGGGACCTCTCAACACTGGCTCGTACGGAAGCGATATTCTCGGCCGATCGCCTTGGTCGACTTTTATTTTGCCTCTTCGGATTAGAAAGAGCCTCACCAGTCGAAAATTTTTCGTATAAACGCTTAATGGTGTTCTTAGAAGGCGAATTTTTCACATTTTTTAAATTTTAAAAAGCGTTGAGTTTTTACAATTGACTTGTTCTGTTGAATGTAAATTTCAACTATTTCAGAGCGCTCGCGTGGCGTGTATTGTTCCATGGTAAAAATCTGCTTGGACTGACGCTTCAAACGCGGTATGTCATTAAGCGATCTGACATCTCTGTCAAAAGTTATGGCGTTGCCAGATGGGTCCGTCGAATATGGGCAACCCTGTACTTAGATTTAATTTAATCATTTTGGAAATCTAACATTAATAGAGGCTCTGTTCTGTTTCTAACTATGGCTAATACCCTTATCTTAAAGTTTGATTCAATATCGATAGTAATCATAATGCAGTCCTGTGTATTCACTTTTAGTTTTTAGTATTCTTTATTTCATTTTCAAAAAGGGTTATTTTTTAGACAACATTTAATTCTCTCTTTTTAATATGTCACTGTGTACATAAACACATTTGTATTTCATTTTTATTTTAAAACATTTTTTTATAAGAATTGTTTGCGCTTTATTAATTTAAATCTTATCCAGATCGTTAGCCTGTCCTCTGTTTACGGCTCTTTTTTAAATACACTTATTGTGGTACATATAGGCTTTATACAAAATGCATGCGCTCATAATGAAAACAATTATTGATAATAAGATGTTTGTTAAGTCGGTATCAAGACTTAACAAACATCTTATTATCAATAATTGTATTTTTGTATTTTTTGATTCGATTTTATTAATTATGTTAGCATTGGAGTCCCCTGTTTTAGTGTCAATTACACCCATTTTGGTCATATATTGATTGTGAGTACTATCTTTGATTTGATAATTTTCTGGGGATTTACTGATGATATTATTGTTCATTAAAATATAGCTATTTGGCTGTTATTCATATATTAAACGAAATTTAAATTTAACTCTAATATCTTTGTTAACTCTTTACTTTACTTAAATTTTTTTGTTTTTTTTTGTTGTTTTACATATTTTCCTGCCTAGTTATACCCGGTACCCATAGGGTACAAGGGTATTATAAGTTAGTGCCAACCGAGAATGTATGTAACAGGCAGAAAGAGAAATCTCCGACCCTATAAAGAAAATATATTCTTGATTAGCGTCACTAGCCGAGTCAATTTAGCCATGTCCATCTGTCCGCCTGTCTGTCTGTCCGTCCGTGTTGGTAAAAAGATCTCAGAGACTATAAGAGCTAGAAATACCAAATTTGGGGACAACATTGGAATCTGTTGCACGCAGACCGAAAATCATAAAAAACGGTATATAACCATATGCGTGATATTCGGCGTAAAGTAAATAGATAGACTTAATAAGTAGGCAATTGTGGACGTGTTTTAAAAATTTGAGTAAAATCGGATGATAAACATAGAAGTTATTAAACAATAAAGTTTCTGAGAGAGAGAGAGAGAGAGCGCACGTGCTTCTTGCTCAAAAAGTTCCTAGCAACATTTGTCTTTGTTGGGTGTTGCTCAGCATGTTCCTAGCAACATTTGTCGCTTTTGAGAGTTGCCCAACATGTTCCTAGCAACATTTGTCTCTTTTTTTTAGTGTTGCTCAACATGTTTCTAGCAATATTTGTCTTCATTTGTCAGAAAATGTTATTTTTTCCATGTTCATGTGCTGTTTAATTTCACCCACAATGCTTTGGGTACCGGGTATCTTACAGTCGGTCAAACTCGACTGTATCTTCCCCACTTGTTTTTTGTATGGTTTTCAGGCAACACGCTAACCGGGCAAATTTAGTTTAGTTTTTTATAATATATACAAAAAGTATGCATCGTAGTGCAATATAAAAAAAGTGTGCAACGCAGTGCAGTGGGAAAAAAATATGCGCTCTTGGAAGCGCTGTCGGTTCACTTATCCATGGTCTGACTTGGTGAGTAAGACGGGACTGGTGCTGGCTGCACAGGTGGTTACTTCTTTGATGGGGCGCCGGTGCTGGCTGCACAGGTTGTTACTTATTTGATGCGCCGGTGCTGGCTGCACAGGTGTATCGGCAATGTGGTGTAAATAAAGGTCCCTCACAGTCGTTTGTGCAGGCCTTCTTCAGCCTCGGCTTCTACATTTGTTTGGGTGGAGATTGTTTTAGTGTGTTATTTATATTTTTAATTACAGGGTAGGTGGATGTGTGCGCGTCTGGTGTTTGGTTTTTTCGCTCTATTAATAGCGTTTTTATATGTTTGAGTTCGGCATGTAATTTGACCGAGCTGTCCCAACTTAGCGTATTTTTATTTAATTGTGTAAGTAATTCAGCCTTTCTGGCTTTTAATCTTTTTACTATGCCACTTCTTTTAGCACACATGTCACTCTACTCACCGCGTTTTTTTAATAGTTGTTTCTCCCTTGGCGTTCCATCGGTGGCGCACGGGTGCTTCCTGGTAATAATTTTGTTCATGTGTTCATGTTCATGTGTTTTTCGATCTTGAAGGGGTGCAGTGGTCCGTCTTATGTTGTGACTGATTTTCCGGATTTGGGCTGTCCTGTCAGAGTCGCCATATAGTAGTTACAGGGTAAATCGCCATGTCTTCCCATAATTTATTATTCACCATGGTTTCATTTTTATTTGGGTTTATTAATTGGGTTGGAGCCGCTGTCGTTGCCGCTCCAAGCTCCAAGGAGTTTCCGATCTAAGAAAATTACTTAGGAGCTAAGGATGGCGAAATTTATATATGGTTTTCTTCTATTAGGCGTATGTTTACAAGGGACATCCCTATTTTGAAATACAATTTCTGGAACCGTGACGTCTTTACGTTTTTGTATGGGGGCTGCAGAAAGCTGCAGACTCAATCGAATTCGATTCAGAAATAATCAATTTTACAAATTATGGCAAGTGTACAAAAATGTAAAATTTTGTTATTTTCAATCAAAGTTGAAAACTATTGAAAATAAGGACAATTGGTAAATAATAAATTTTCTGGAGAAACATGAAGCATTGCATTGTATAAGTTATATTATTTAAAAAAAGTTTTTATTATTTAAAAAAATAATATTTTGTAAGAAACTTGGCCCGTATTTATCTGCACAAAAATTGGAACTAAATTATGTTTGCAGAAATTGCTATATTTATACCCAATAACTTTGTCACTGCCTCTGCCAACGTCGGAGCTTTGCCGTTCTCGTCGCTGCAGTGGGAAGTGGATCAGACGCTGCAGTCAGCACTTTTTGGGAGCTATTGACCGAAGCCGGGAAGTTGCCCTTGGCCACCGTCACTCTTGGTCAGCTGAGCAATTTTTTCGCCTGTTTGGCTCTATGGGCAGCCACTTTGTTATTTGAGGGGATTGAAATGCGCACCACAGCTTCTGGGGATGCAGACGCTCCTGCTCTCGGGAAAACACTCTGATGTCCGTTGTCTATAGCTCAACCATGCAGATTCTGGCTACCGGGGTACTTACGCACTTTCCTTGGAGTAATGATCATCTACCGACTGCCATTGACTTTGCAGTGTATAGAGGCATTCCGTGCAGCCACCTTGCGATTTCGGAGTGGTCGGGCCTTTTCTCTGACCACATTCCGCTCCTGATATATTTCTGCGTTGCTGCCTATCAGGTCGTTCCTAAAACCAGGCTTTTGCCTCGGGGATCAGACACAAGAAGTTTTAGTGCCAGACTTTCTGCACTGACTGAAGATAACCCATCACTTGTAACGGCGGATGACATTGATTCTTTTGCTCAGGACTTAGTAGACAAAATTCATCAAGCTGCCCCTCCTGCTAGATGTATATCTATTCCTCCACCATCCTGGACATCATCAAAGCCAGAAATTGCAGCCTTGGCCAGGAAGGGTCATGCACTCCGTCGTACCTGGATGAGGACAAGGCATACTATCGATTTAGCTAGGTGGAAGGCATCTGTCTCAGAACTTAGGAAAGTTCTCCGCTTGGCTAAGTCGGAATTTTCGTAAATCATCTCAATGCCATCGATCCTAACCAGGATCATGGGTTTGCTTTATGGAAATGCACCCGAAACCTAAAAGGCAGCCACTTCCCAGGTTTTCTCTTAAACGAAGCGATGGTACTTGGGCTCACAGCGATTCCGCTATTGCTGAAGTATTTGCAGGCGATCTGGAGAGACGCTTTACTCCGTTTGATTTTGCAACAAGCCAGGAGACCCAAACAACAATCTCTAGGTTTGGGCTCTCCTTTGGTTCTCCTGTTGCTGTGCGGCCTGTGGATCGAGATGAGGTACGTGATCATATTAAGCGACTGGTTCCCACTAAGGCTCCTGGCATGGATGCAATTGATGGTAGAGTAGCAAAGGCACTTCCTAGCTCAGTTATTGCACAGCTCTGCCTTCTCTTTAATGCTTCCCTTAACCTTGGCCATTTTCCATCCCCTGGAAACGTGCACTTGTCACAATGGTTCATAAGAAAGGAAAGACCCGTGCACACCAGAATCTTACAGGCCGCTCTGCCGGGCCACCAATTTGGCTTTCGAAGTCGCCATAGCGCTATTGAGCAAGTTCACAGAGTGGTTAACCACATTCTAAGTGCTTTAGAAGATCGCAAATACTGTTCAGCTGTATTTCTAGACGTACGGCAGGCCTTTGACAGGGTTTGGCATGAAGGTCTATTTTACAAATTAATGCCGCTTTTACCTGAGGGACTCTGGAAGCTAATTGTGTCATTTCTGGATAACAGGAAGTTTTCCGTTGAGATCCGTGGACATCGTTCGGAACTACGCCCAATTCATGCTGGTGTACCTCAGGGCAGTGTTCTTGGCCCGGTACTGTACACACTTTACACATCGGATCTTCCAAGCCCCATTGCTCGTGGTACCCTTCTAGCAACCTACGCAGATGACACTGCTTTTCTAGCTGCTGGCAGCACCCCATATCGGCTTCCAATCGTGTCCAGACATTCTTGGACGAATTCGAATGTTGGGCATCTCGATGGAACATAGCGCTTAACATTGAAAAGACACAGCACGCCACTTTCGCCCTTCGGCCTGGCCGCTCACGTGCCCTTTATATGGATGGGAAAAGACTAAAGCATGAGGATAAGGTTACGTACCTTGGCGTAACCCTAGACCGCCGACTTTGCTGGAAGGGGCAGATTGACCGAGTCTGCGGATCAGCAAGGACAAAGCTTGAAAAAATGGATTGGCTCCTTCGATCTGATAGCGGTCTATCCCTCCATGCCAAGGTGCGATTACTTAAAGCCATTGTCCTTCCGACACTGAACTGGGGGATTACATGCTGGGGCACCGCTTGTGACTCTTCACTAAAAGGGTGCAAACATGCATAACGAAGGCTCTGAAAAGGATGCTGGGAGTTAAGTGGCACCACTACGTACACAATCACACGCTATTTCAAGACACAGGAATACCAACTGTAACAGAAACAATTTCATCATTTGCAAACCGATACAGAGACCGCCTGCTAGCGCATACCAACCGTTTGGCAAGACACCTTGCCACCCCGTTAGGCCGACGACGTCTGCGCAGAAGACACCCTGCGGACCTATGGATACTCGGCCGAGACAGACATGGACGATTACTTTAACACCATATAATCACACATAAAATGCCCCAAAGTGGCGCTCTTTCCCACCCGCAGTTTCCGGGATCTATAGTTACTATTAATCAAACACGAAAACAAGAGCTACTCTTGTGAAGCGTGATAATTAAACTTACAAAAAAAAAAAAAAAAGCACTTTTACTTGCTGGTGCAATACCGGATGCCGGTGGCCAATTTCGGTTGCGAATTAGTTTGTGTTAACTCCTCCACCTTTAAAATCGAGTGTCCACGCTTGGTGCGGTCATTGATTTCGTTATCTGAAGCTATTTTGTTGATGTGCAGTATTTTGACCCTTTTAATCAAGAAGCGGCTTGCTAGTGCTGCAAGTCCGATGTAATTATGGAACTTATTAGAAAATCGGCTATATGCGATGTTGTTTTTAACAGTTCCAAGGTCTTGGTATTGTTGATGTTTAGTTCTTTTACCAATTCTAGTGATAGCTTTTCTTCTATCTTTTTAATGGTCATCTCAGTTTGGAGAATTGCTGGCATCGGGTGATGCACCGCGTCTATGTTGGTGAAGGTTTTTCCATCAATATTAATTAACGAATTGCCGAAGTTGATAACAAAGGTTCCGTTGAGACTTGTGGATGTCCCGTTTATTTGTACGTTGCCGGAGAATTTGTTGAGTAGAATGACTCCAGGTGCGATTTCGTCAATAATTGGAATGTGTTGGTTGTTGATTCGTGTGCAGGTGGCAGGGCGACTTTTTAATAAATTTGGTAGGCAAGAGGAATTACTTATGTCTATCATATTTCTATGTTTACAAATGGTTATCTCATTATAATTATTACACTTTGAAATTTTTGCAAAAAGTTTTCCTTTACATTTGATTACATTTTTGCTTTGAATTTTATTAACATATTGACCAATTTTTATTGGTTTGAGTAAAATTTCTTCACAAAAGTTGGTGTCGGTTATAGGAATTTTAATAATATAAATAAGTGTTGGCCCATTGCTTGCTACGCTTACTTCTGCTATTTTCATGGCTTCCTCAACATTAGTGTATGGCAACTGGTCTTGATCTAGTGTTTTTATAACTTCATTCACCTCTTTATCTCCTAATAAATGGGTGTTACTAATATCTGCTTTTGCCCATTGTATTGCGTGGTTTAAGTTAACGATTTCTTCATTAAGCATTTTAATTAAAATTTTAATATTGTGCTAGTGTCTTTTTGAGGGTCTCCTCCGTATTTTAAGCTATTTATAAGATTTGCATTGGCCTGGGAGATATTATTTATTTTTTCTACGATAAGTCTGTTTAGAATAACTTGGTTGTTGTTGTTAGTTAATGCTGAATTTACTTTTTCTTGAACTATTTTGAAATCTCTATTGTCGGGAGATCCAGCTAACCATATATGTCTTTTGTCTTTTCCTTTTAATCTTGAGGTTATTAATTAAATTTTTGAAATTCTTATCCCTTCAGTTATAAATGTTAATATTGGGTCGTATGTTTTTAGTTCATAGTTAGCAGTGAAATTAATTTTTTCAAGTGTTTTTTCGTATTTTTCTATGTCAATAATATGAATTAATCTGAAGGTTCCCGTTTGAACCTTTGCCAGTCCGGTAATACGGCTATGATACAGGGCACAAGTTTTCATTAATTAGCTACTCCATTAGAACCTTGAAAGAGACAACTATATGTCTTTTTTGGTTCGGATTTTTTTCGTAATGCGACTACGGTCACACTGACTTAAAAGGTAAACAATTATAATGACCGGAATTCGCAGTGCACAATTTATTCATTTCTGGAATCCTCATGCAAATACTCCTGCAGAAATTAATATGAAAACCATTAAACTGATTTATACAGCCTTTCTACTTTTCCACTACGTTGATTTTTCCAACTATCGCACGAGAATCACGAAAAGCTGAAAAGGTGTTTCTACTAGGAAAAAGTGCTTTTTAGCATTCTCTTGAAGGCAAACAGCGGTTTTTTGTTTAGGTTTTGATTTGGCGGAAAATTAAATTCAATTCAAAATTCAAACCAATGTTTACTAAGATTAAAAATGAAAGAGCTAGACTTTATTTTCCAGTTGCGGCTAAGTAGAAATAAAGATTTCATGTGGTTTAGCCCGAAGCCAAGTCTACAACTCGGATGCATACGCATCAACCCTTCTCTTCTCAAGCAAGTCTCTTATGATCCCGAATTAACATCACCTGGCCCTGCCCAAGGAGGAGTAAGTGAAGGCGGTCGTGCCCCCGGAGGAGAAGGATAAGTCTGGTATGCGCCCCCGCCACCGACCAGACTCCTGTGCAGGCTTCGCAACCACTTCCGTTAAAACATGAAGCGAATTTGGAAAAGTCAGAGGAGAAGTGAGGGCTCAGCTATCTGAAGGTGGCAGCTTGCAAGCTAAAGAAGGCTATTGCAATGCCCAAGTAGAGTTTGACAAAGCCGAGCAGCTGCAGAGAAAGTGGTCGTCTAGGAAGAGAGGACGCTCTTCACGAAGGAGAAGGCGGTGGCCGCCAGTGCAGCATAACGCCAGCTAGGATCGTCCAGAAGTGCAACAGCCTACTAAACGAAATATGTATTAAATGCTAATTAGTTTACAAAACATGAATTTGTTAAATATTTATTCCGCCAGCAATTTTCATTTGTTAAAAAAACAGCTGGCTAGTGGTGATAGTTGGACAAAATCACACATCGATAATCAAAAAAGGCTGAAATAATCGATACTATCGAACTAAACCACGAGAAAGCAACTTTTTATCATTTTTGTCCCCACTAGATTCCTATAGCTTATACACAGGAAAAAAGCTGCTTTTTGGGCAAAAGCAGAATTGGAAAAAGCAACTGTAGTAGAAACGGGGCCTTAATGAGCAATTAATGCATTAATTTCTCATTGAAAGTGCCGTATAGTCGTCTTGCTCGCACTTAGGTAAAAACCCTATGGTTGCTGTCAAGCATCTAATTAATGCGCCAATTAATGAAGTTTTTAATGCAGTGTCATAATGCTATAATTAGAGTCACGATATTGGATTTCGTGTAGTCAGTCATTTGCACGTCAGCAGCGAACACGGTTAAAAGGGTTCTGTAAATGTGATTTAATTTCGAATAAGTTGTTTATAAATAATTCTTCCACTTTCTGTTAGTACTGTGGTGTTTCTGTCTTCTTTTACGGTTTCTATATCTGGCGGATAGTTTTGTACCTAATCTTTTATTATTTTGAACGAAAATCTCATCACCTGAGGAATATTTTTTATTTGATCTTGGTATGGTATGTTAGGTCTTTTTCCTGAGTGGTCGTAATTCTCTCTGTTATTTTTTGTCTCTCTGTTTGTTGTAGTCTAGGGTTAATGCTACCTTTCTTCCAAAAAATAAGTCAACTGGTTTTCTATTAGTGGTTAAGTGTATTGAATAATTATATTTGACAACTGATCTGTCAATAAGATCTTTTAAAGAATCGTGTACTTTGTCGGCCTTTTGGCACCGAATAATTTCTGACAGTGTTGAATGGAAACGTTCGATTTGGCTGTTTGCTGAACTGTAATATGGAGGTGCGTTGTAAATTTCGATATTAAATTAATCTTGTAGCATCCGCATTACGGGAGCCGAACCAAGTGATTTCTCATTATCTATTACTACCATTTCTGGGATACCAAAATTGATTAATAATTCTTTTAAGGGTTCTTTTATGTATTGAGTTGCTCGAAATTTGACTATCCTAGCCTGTGCAAATTTTGATAATTAATCTATAGCAGTCAAAACGACTTGTTTACATTTAAGGTAAAATCAACGTGAATAATTTGACCAGGGTATTGTGGTATTGGTGTTTTTTGTAACTCTGGTTTGTTGGGGTGTCTTTCGTATTTCTGTTCTTTATAAATTTGGCATTCTTTCACAATCTGTGGAAAGTAACATTTGTTTAACAATTGTTGTTTGTTTTCGTTGCTATTTCTTTGTGGTCTTCTATGCTTTGTTATAATTGCATTCTCTTGATCAGTTTCTTCTTTTAAATCTCTAACTAGTCTGCTTGAGAATCAGGTTTTATATTTATTGAAAAGTGGATAGATTTCCTGAAGTTGACCAAAAGTATTTTCGCCTGTGTGAATTCCGTTAATGACAGACGGGTTGCGTCTATCTTTTACAATTTTTAATAAGATTTCGGAATTAATAATAATGTGTCTATGGTAAGTGGGAAAAACAAGTTCGAATTTATAGGAGGGCGTCTTTCCTTTTACATCCCCTCGCGTTTGAATGGGCGGCCTACTCAGAGCATCGGCAACAACGTTTGCCTTGCCGGGTTTGTGGAGCAGTTCATGGTTCATTCAGTTCATGGTACGGCACCAATAGCATAATCTGAAGCATCGGTAGTTAATTGAAATTCTTTATTGTAGTCTGGATATGATAACATTACTTCCTCGGAGGTTAGAGTTTGTTTTAATTTTCTAAATGCTTCCCTTGCCTCTTTGTCAAGGTTGATCAGAGTATTGCTTGAGGCATTTTTTGAGATGCGGCCTCGGCCCTCTTCCCCTCCGAAAAGGGCTTTTAGGGGCTTTGCAAGCTTTGCATAGTCTTTAATGAAGCGACGGTAAAACCCTGACAGTCCTAAAAAGGAACGAAGATTTTTTAGTGTCTTTGGTTCGGGGAATTCGGCGAATGCTATCACCTTTTCCGGGTTTTTCTTAATTCCGGTATCTGCTCCTAAAAATCCTAAAAATTCACCTTCTTTTTTAAAAAATTCGCATTTATCTAACTGAATTCTCATGTTTGCGTCTTCAAGAATTTTGAATACAATTTCTATGTCTTTTAGATAATTTTCTTCCTTTTTACTTCGCGTGTGCATGCAGCTGTTTTTGTGTATTAATAACTATGTTAAGTGCAATTTAGTTTTGTGCAGCTATTTGCTTATCTGCATTTTTGCATTCCTCTTTGTGCTTTATCCGTTACGCCGAAATTACAGCTCGACGGCTTAAGCTCCCTAACTCTCGCTTTCTTGCTCTCTCTTAGTGCACGTAACTACTCTTATTTTCTCTTAACTTCTGACTGGTACAGTGGTAAGTCACTATAATGTCTTCTAGTGTTGTCTGTGTAATTAAAACCTGCAAGAAAGCTATTTCTGCAGAGGACCATAGTATTGGCTGCTGGCTGTGTGACAATGTCGTGCATGCCAAGTGCATTGAATGCACAGGCCGGATGGCTGATATTACTAAAAACATTGGATTGCGCTACTGCTGTGAGGCTTGTCGCGATGTTGAAAGGGAAATGATGGCCTTCATGCGGCAAACCAAAAATGGTTTTAAAGAGCTACTTGTTAGTTTTCGTAAAACTAATGAGGTGCTCATGGCGCTGGACTCCAAGTTTAATGGCCTTAAGCTGTTAAACGAGTCCCCAAAGCGCAAGAAAACCACGGTTTGCACCGCATTTGACCGCTGCCCTGCAACTCGACGCAGGTTCTCAACAGCTGATTCCCTCGAGCACAGCCTCCGACCCCAATATATCAAACTCCTGATATTGAGGTCGGGTGCAAGGAAAGATTCGGTCTCCGAATGTGCCGTGACAGGGACCGCCGTTTCAGTGTTGTCCGTTGAGTCCGCTGGCGGGTCAAAATCAAAATTAACGACCCTCAGATCCCCGTCCCGAATGCTCCCCAGGGTGACAGGCCTGGATTACCGGCCGAAATTGGTAATACAGCCAACCAGTCTGTGTTGCCAAAAGCCCTTATTGCAGTACCACCAACGAGGCAGATATTTGTCTCTCGGCTTCACCCATCTCAAACATCTGAAGATGTTACTGTCTTTATTCGACACACAACCAAGTCCGATAAAATTAAGGTGGAAAAATTTAAAATTTCTTACGCTAGGGACATTTCATCTTTCAAAATAAATGTGCCTGACGAACTCTTTAACATGCTCTGCCAATTCTGGCCGCAGTATGTTGTTAGGATACGAAGAAGAGAAAGAATCGATCCGGTCAGATCGATCCGGTCAGATGCCATTCCTCTTATTGTTTAATAACTTCCATGTTTATTATCCGATTTTACTCAAATTTTCAGAAAACGTCCGCATAATGCCTACTTATTTATTTTATTTATTTACTTGAAGAGGTATTTAAAACTATAAACATATAATGTTTTTTACAATTTTCGGGGCGGAAGTGGGCGTGGCCAAATTTTAAAACAAACTTGATCTGCGTGCAACAGATTCCAATGTTGTCACCAAATTTGGTAACTCTAGCTCTTATAGTCTCTGAGATCTGTTGTTTTACATGGACGGACGGACGGACAGACGGACAGACGGACATGGCTAAATCGACTCGGCTGGTGATGCTGATCAAGAATATATATACTTTATGGGCTCGGAGACGCCTCCTTCTGCCTGTTACATACATTCTCGGTTGGCACTAACTTATAATACCCTTGTACCCTATGGGTACCGGGTATAAAAACTAACCAATTCCCTCCTTCTTACCTATCAGAATGCAAGGGGCTTACGTAGTAAGCTTCCTAAATTGTATTCTGATAGTGTTTCCTTTGCATCCCAGGTGATAGTGTTCACAGAAACGTGGTTAAAGCCGGAGATCCTAAGCTCCGAAGTTTTTCCAGCTGTGTACACAGCATACAGGCTTGATCATGTTCCTACATTCCTCCGTTGTCGGAACTTCCTACTATTTGGAACCACCTTTCCGCTATCCAGTCGGTATCCAATAGACTTTCGGATAGGGACCATTTAATTGTTCTAGGTGATTTTAACATTCCTGGAGCTATTTGGTCCACAACTGAATCCTCTGACACACTTTTAGCTACTGCACGTCACGATTTTATTACTGGCTTGTTTGACATTTCGTTGTCTGAAGTCAACCATGTACGAAATTCCTTAGATCGCTTGTTAGACCTCTGCTTTGTCTCTGAGCCGGCAAGAGTAAGTTTGGCTAGGGTCCCGCCCTTGACGCTACCCAAAGATCCATAGCATCCTTCTTTCGATGTGACTATCGACATTAGGACTGCTATGGAGAATAAGTCTGATCGGCCAGAAAAGAAAATTCACTGCTTTCGCAAGGCGGATTTTCGACGGCTGAATAATTTTATATCTGAATTTGATTGGTCCGATCTCTACATGTGCACTGACATGGTGGGTGCCATGGATATTTTTTACAATGCCATGAACTCCTTTTTTACAGAATGTGTTCCGTTATACTATCCGTCAATCTCCAATAAGCCTCCCTGGTTTAGTAAAGAGTTGACTCGCCTCAAAAATGTTAAGTCCAATCTCTATTCTAAATTTAAACGTAACGGTTCTTAAGCTGTTCATTCTCGCTATTTAGCGGCTCGGTCAACTCGTTGGTCGGTATTTAACTCGTTGTAGGGTTCAGTTTGCGCAGGACCCAAAACAGTTTTATAATTTTGTCAACACTAAACGTAAGCCTATTACACATCCTTCCTCGCTTAGTTTTTTTAAACTTCTTATTCTCCGTCATCCGATTCAAACCAAACCTATTCATTAACCATGCCCAAATTAAACCTAATCTTCAGTCCTAGCTTAAACGAAAGCTCCCTTCTGTTGGATCTTCAACGTGTCAAGCCGGTTTATTCGCCAGGTTCCGACGGAATACCAGGCTGTGTGCTTAGGTATTGTGCCGAGTCCCTGTGCAGTCCCCTTCTAAAATTGTTTACCTTATCCCTAGGGACTTCCCAATTTCCCCTTGTTTGGAAGGAATCATTCGTGATTCCTCTCCACGAAAAAGGTAGCAAAGTGGATGCTAACAACTACAGAGGAATCTCTAAATTGTCAGCCATCCCAAAACTTTTCGAAAACGTAATTACTGCCCTTTGCAGCACCTGTGTAGGTCGGTAATTTCTCCATGCCAACATGGATTTATTAAACGAAGATCAACGACTACTAATCTTCTGGAGCTCACTTCTTTCATTATAAGGGGCTTTCCACAAAATTTGCAGACAGATGTGATCTATACTGATTTCAGTAAAGCATTTGACTCCGTTAATCATTCCCTTCTTGTTAGGAAACTCGACTTAATGGGTTTTCCTGTCGATCCTCTTAGGTGGATCTCAAGTTATCTGAATGGCAGGACGCAAAAGGTCCTCTTTAAAAACCACTTGTCAAATGTTCTCCGGGTAACCTCTGGTGTCCCGCAAGGGAGCCACCTGGGTCCCTTACTTTTTACATTATTTATTAACGACCTGCCGAAAGTCGTGACTAGCTCCAGAGTACTCATGTACGCTGACGACGTTAAACTTTGTGTGCAATACAAAGACCGCGCTTGCCAGTCGGATTTACAAACGATCTTAATAACTTCCGAACATGGTGCAATGCAAACTTATTAAAACTAAATGGATCCAAATGCAAGCTGATGACATTTTCACGTGTCTCTCCCAGCAGCTGAACTGCTGCTTTTTGGAAAGGATCACTCTAGTTGACGATTTGGGTATCCGCCTAGATCCTAAACTGGAGTTTATTGATCATATTTCGTGCATTGTGAATAAAGCCAGGGGTGTGCTTGGATTTATTAAACGGTGGTCGAACGAATTCGATGACCCCTACGTCACGAAGAATTTATACACTTCGTTAGTTCGTCCTAGTTTAGAATATGGATCTTGCGTTTGGAGTCCCCAGTGGGACGTTACCAGCAAACGCATTGAGTCTGTTCAAAAGAACTTTTTACTTTTCGCTCTTCGTGGCTTAAACTGGGATGCAAACCTTAGGTTGCCCTCTTATTCTAGTAGACTTCTCCTGATTAACCTACCTTCCTTAGCAAACCGTAGAACGATGTTAGGCATTGTCTTTATGTATAATCTGATCCTTGGTGACGTGGAAAGCAGCGATCTATGGGGTAAGTTGAATTTCAACGTACCATGTATAACCACAAGATCCTACCTGCCTTTAGTTTTGCACCACTGCAGAACATCGTACGAAATGCATGAACCCTTTAGAGTATTATGTGCAAATTATAATGATTTGTACAAAATTACCTCATCTGTAGATAGCCTTCCTAAACTAAAAACATTAATCTTAACCCACCTAGTACACATGCAAGATAGCAATCGAGCTGCCTGATAGTAGTTTATATTTCCTCGCATTCTTTTTACCTATACTTTTCTTCCGCGCCTTTTATCACCTAACCCTAACAAGCACGGGCTTGGTTTAAAAGGGCCACTTGAGTGTACTGACCGTAGAGCATCATCAACGTCCAAGAAAAAAAAAAAATAAAAAAAAATAATAATAATAATGACGTCAATGTAGACGAAACACCTAATTTCGATATGTTCTCTAAGAATGTCATCTAGCGCTCGTTGGAAAATGGAAGGGGCATTTTAAGTCCAAACGGGAGTCTGGTAAACTCATATTTGCCTTGATTTACTGAAAATTGCTGTTTTTTCTATATCTGATTGTCTGAGTGGGATTTGGTGAAATCCACTTTTAAGGTCTAAAACAGAAAAAAATGTATATTGTCCTAGCTGTGCCAGTACATTGTTAATGTCTGGTATAGGGTATCTGTCTGGAATAGTGACCAAGTTAAGCTTCCTATAGTCAATTACCATCCTATGTTTTTTCTTCTGGGTATGGGTCGTGCCTCGAGTATATTGAACTTTCGTTTGTACTTCTTATAGTTGCTTTTACTTTGGTAGTGTATGTCAGTTTTTCGTCCGGGTCGCCAAATAAGTGTGGAAATTTTATGCTCTATTCGAATATCTAACTTGTTGACTTTGGGAGAAGCTTTTTGTTTTATTTTGGTTCTACGTTTGTTTTTAATTGAAGAGTAACTTTCCTGCATATTTATTTGAGCTTTAATTTCGCGAAGTGTATAATTTCCTATAATAGCATCGAAAGATTTTAATGAGGGTAGTAAAAAGAATTTAACAAATGCATCTTCTAAGTCAATTGGGTTGGCAATTGTGTGGTGTGTGATATGGACATCTCCGGCTACGGAGCTTACGTAAAAAGACTTATTATTTTCGTTTGGTTTTTGTACCAGTCGCGGTTGGATGTAATTTTTATTAGAGCCGGTGTCTATTAAAATTTTGATCATCTCTCCATTACCGGTTTTACATTGAAAGTAAGGTAATGAAGAGGATTCTACTCTAAAAAATGAAGGCCAGTATATTCGGTTTCCTCTGTTTCTTGTTTGAAATCTGTAATTTCCGCGTAGTATTCGGCTGCTGTCTCGTCAGTTTCCGTTAATTGGTCGGTATTTTCTAAAGCGTGTTCTTGTTCAGTGTTTATGTGAAAATTTCTCTGTCTTCTATCTACCAGTCCGATTGTCATTTGAGGTGGTGGTCGTTTTTCCTGCAGTCCATTGTTTGGTCTGTTCATATAATTTTTTTGTCTTGTCTGTAAACTGTAAATCCATACGTTCTGGTTTAGGCTGTGGCTTTGGAGCCCATGGACGTAGTGGTTGTATTGCTGGGTAAGCAGAATATTGTTGATGATGTCCACTAAATTGCATTTGCTGCTATGGAAAATAGGGTGTCGCACTATGGGCCGAAAATGGCAAAACAGCGACTTAAATCAGCGGAGCCGTGAAGCAAAAAAACTCGTATGAGGTATTGTTAAAAGTAGAGCTGGGAAATAATCGATTCTCAGTGCATCGATTTTATTCGATCTTTTAAAAAAAAAATCGATTAAATCGATTAAATCGAAAAAACTTTTAATTTTAATGATCAATTTATGGAATCTTTATAAATTAATTTAATTTAAGTATAGAGATCATATACTTATACATGTAAAGCAACTAAACATTCGATTATATAAATAGGAAAGTGGTTTAAACATAAGTAACGAAAGATCAATTCATGGAGATCATACTTAGACATGTAAAATGCAAACTAAAATACATTTAAGAACAAATAACAAATTTGTTTTCATAAAATAAAAAGCGAACAAAATTACGTTTCAGAACATTAAAAAATGCAATGATTAGTTTTACGAATCGATAGTATCGATTCTAGAATCGATTTTTTCCCAGCTCTAGTTAAAAGTAATAAAATTAGTAAAAAAACATCATAATATGAAATTATTTAGTGCAAATTTTTTTTTTGTACACTACAAAAAAATTTTTTTTATGTTTTTTTGGCATAACTAAATTATTTATTCGAAGATCATGTTCTAACTTTAACATTATTTTTTTTAGATTTAATTTCATTAAAAAAAATCAAAATCGGTTGATTATATCTTATATCTCCCCTAGGAATGATTTAAAAATTCAAGGAAAAAAAAATTATAACTTCGTTGTTTTTTAACATATTTACATCAACTCCGAGACATAGCCATTTTTTACTATTATAGAATTACGGTTTTAATTTTATTAGGATCGGACAACTATATAATATAGCTGTCATAGGAATAATACGGCCAAACGTCCATATTTTTAACTTTTTTTATATTTTGTCAATAAAATTGTCTAGAATCTCGAATAGTTTTTAAAATTAAAATAATGTTTTAAGTTCTAGTTTAATTCTAGTTCATTTAGCCAATAATATAACCATTATATACACCCAACATTTTTATATACATTTATTCATCATAATTATCTTCACTATCACTCTCAGAATAATAAAACATATTTTCATACTCGTGCTGTTCCTTAGGTGTAATTTTTAACAAATCAAGAGCCGCCTTCGGCATTTTATGTAATTTTTTTTTTAGGGCTCTTAAAAAAGTTTGAAATTAACGGATCTGAGCTAATCAGCAATCTATTTAAAACATCCTTATTTGAGTTCTGTCAACTGCACTTTCCTCAAAAATGTTTGAAGTCCTTGTTTCGTGCTTTCTGGACTTCCTCGGTCTATTGTTCAGTTGGTGGAAGTGCGAATTAAATTATTTCTGGGTCAAGAATACAAAATGTTATAAGAAAACTCAACCAATTGCTCATGCCGCCAACCAAAACAAAGTTTTTTGGGGATTCATATTGTAAGTGCGCGCTACGAAACCAGGGCTGACGAGATTCAAATTTTGTAAAATATCTTCGCTAACTAAAAGAGAATTTTCTCAGAAAAGGCACAAAAGGGCAGGCTAATTTTTTTATGACTTTAAGTTTAATATTTAAAGTTTTTTTTAATAGTAGTTTAACAACGGAACTCGACGGCGTTCACTACTTTATGTCCAACAATAACAAAAAAAATCAGTATTTTTTAGTATTTAAATAAAAAAAAAAAAAAAAAATAGATAATATAAAGCAATTCGGTTTTTATTTTTATTAACATATTAAGTAAGGTCCAATTTTATAGTTATAATAATTTTACTTTGAACTAAGCAGTGCGTTTAAAAAAAAACAAGTGAGAAAGCTACAGTCGAGTGTGACCGACTGTGAGATACCCGGTACCCAAAGTACGTGAAATTAAATAGCACACAGGCATGGAAAAAACAAAATGTTGACAAATAAAGACAAATGTTGCCAAAAACATGTTGAGCAAAGTTCAAAAGAGACAAATTCTGCAGCTGTACGCAGCTGCATTACGAATTAATACTGCGCCCGAAAGCACGCAACACATTTTTTTCGCTACTGCCGTTTTGGCTCAAGAGGAGAAGAAACTTTATTGTTTAATAACTTCCATGTTTATCATCCGATTTTACTCAAATGCAAATGCCTACTTATTTATTTTATTTATTTACTCTAAGCCAAAAATTACGACTATAGCTCATATAAAGTTTTTTACAAAATTCGGGGGCGGAAGTGGGCGTGGCCAAATTTTAAAACAAACTTGATCTGCGTGCAACAGATTCCAATGTTGTCACCAAATTTGGTAACTCTAGCTCTTATAGTCTCTGAGATCTGTTGTTTCACACGGACGGACGGACGGACGGACGGACAGACGGACAGACGGACAGACGGACATGGCTAGATCCACTCGGCTAGTGACGCTGATCAAGAATATATATATTTTATAGGGTCGGAGATTTCTCCTTCTGCCTGTTACATACATTCTCGGTTGGCACTAACTTATAATACCCTTGTACCCTATGGGTACCGGGTATAAAAAAAAACAATTTTAAAAACGCCTTTGACTGTATTATTTCTATAGTTTTGCAAAAATTTATTCCAAAGCCTCTACTTTAAAAGCATGTTGTGGGAGAACTAATCGACGCATATTCGTTTTCTTTCAGATTTATATGCAGAATATAATTATCTTTAAAGTGGCATTTACACAATTTTGAATATCTTTAAAAAAAATTTTCATTTTGACGCGGTATTTGTTCTAGACGCCCCATAGTGTGTCGTTTTCGGGGTCTGTGGAACTAAGCTAAATGTGGGATAAATGGTTGTCTAGTTGAGTTGAATGGTTGCTGTACGAATTTTTTTGGTAAGACGGGTCCTCTAGTCCTCCTTCAAATGGAAGATCTTCCGGCTCTTTGGTACCTAGTAGTCTAGGCAAGTCGCCGTTAAGACCTTTAATAAAAGTATCAAGCGCCTTGACTCTGTAAGACTTGGCGAAAAGATCGATTCCCTTCCCATTTCCATGCATGAAATTTTGTTCAAGATGAGTGATAAGTGAGTATAGACGTTGGTAGGAATCTGCTGTGGTTCGATTACCCTGTACTAACGAAGTTATCTGATATTCTAATGTCGTAATGTCTTGTTTATCAGCGTAGTGGGCTGTTAAACATTTAGAGATTGCTGTCCAGTTTAGTGGTGTGTTGTATGATTCTAAAACTGAGTCTGCATTACCTACTATTTTGTTTCTAATAACATTTAAAATTGAGTAGTACCTGGGGGATGCTTCTGTTAATTTATATATTTTTATTATTCTCTCTACGCTCTTCCTCTAAGAGCTGAATTCTCCTGCTAGGCCAGAAAATTCCCTGAGACTTTTTACTATGTCTGGGACTCTGTCAAATTCATTCATATTATTTTCATTAGCAGTATGGGTTTGCTCGAGTAGCGGCACTGAATCTGGGTTCAATTTTTGATTAAAAATTCTCTCTACTTTTTCTTGTATTTGGGCTTTCATATTAACTAAGTTTGCTGGGACTTGGTTTGCTTCAGGGGCTTGTACTCCACTATTGTTTAGCATCGCGGGCCTGATCAGATTATTTTGATTAGCCATTGTATAAGTTTTTGTTAAAAAAAAAAATAAAATCAAATTTAGATTTGATTTGTTTTGTGCGTTTGTTTGCTTCTGTTTTAGCTTTTTAGCTTTTGTTTAAAAACATTTGTTTTAGGTATGTTTCTCTATTGTGATTTCTACTTTGCTTGTGGTTTGTAATTAAAAGTTAGCTTACAGTAAAATAAAATACATCCTGAACCGGCCAGTTGGTAGTAGTCCTTTTTGCTCCTTGCTACTTGGGTATGTTTTCCTGACACTCCCGTCCAGTTGTCTACGGCGATCGCCTGCAGTCTGATGTAAGTGAGTCCTTTTCTTGGCGGGTCGTCCAGCCTTTTTATACCCGGTACCCATAGGGTACAAGGGTATTATAAGTTAGTGCCAACCGAGAATGTATGTAACAGGCAGAAGGAGAAACCTCCGACCCTATAAAATATATATATTCTTGATCAGCGTCACTAGCCGAGTCGATCTAGCCATGTCCGTCTGTCCGTCTGTCCGTCCGTGTGAAACAACAGATCTCAGAGACTATAAGAGCTAGAGTTACCAAATTTGGTGACAACATTGGAATCCTTTGCACGCAGATCAAGTTTTTTTTTAATTTGGCCACGCCCACTTCCGCCCCGAAAATAATAAAAAACTGTATTTTCGCTATAGGAGTGATTTGTTAGTGCTGTTTAATTTTCGGTACCGGGTATCTCACAGTCGGCCACACTCGACTGTAGCTTTCCCACTTGCTATTGCTCAAACGGTTGACTTGAATGTTTTGAAAAGTTAACTCAGTGTCTTATTGTTTTTAATTTTTTTAGTTGTTTGTTTTTAAGCCTAGTACTCACTAGCGCTAAACCCTTAGCTAGCTGAAAGGGTTTCATAATTCTAGTGTGACCAGGTTTTATGGCGTTCACCGAAAATCCATACGAAACGGCTAAACGGCCATACTGTCAGCTGTGTTTGTTTACAATTCAAATTAAACGCCGCCAAGCCGCGTACCCACAAATACGTGCAAAATGAAGAAATTATTTATTTATTTACTTAGATTATGACTTTCAATGTAGCGGGCCAGCTCCCAATGCCGCTGAGCTGCTCCTGGCGATCTGCTCTTGGCCCTACAGCTGGTGCCACTGCTGGAGATCCCGCTAGGGAGTGTCGACCGGCTGCTGCTGATCTCTCCGCATTGTAGTCGTAGGACACCTGCGACGTGCCGTATCGTTGGGCACATCCACGTCCACGACGGCTGCTGCCACAAACTTGGCGCTTAAGTCGCGCGGATGACATGGTGGGACTGACCACCATGATCTCTCTCCATGAGCTCTCCACGGAACCCAATGGCGGCTGCTTGCCCAGTCCATTCCGTTGCCACTTCTCCTTCTTGTAGTCTTTGTATACTTCGAAGCACCAGCATTTTGGAGTGGCAGCCAACTATGAAAAGAATCCCAGTAGGCGACCACTGGTCAGGGACGAGCAGAGGAAATAAGCAATTCCATATTTTTTAGTTTGGAATTTTGGCCCTTTTCTATTTTATTTGCTTATTTCTCCGTTAAATTACATTTTTTAAGACTTAATTTTATTTAAATAATTTTATTTGTATTTATTATATGGTCAAGATCCCACATTCAAACCTTTTACTTGTATTGTAAATAAAATCATTTTCCTGCAAAAACGTGCAATACGGCTTTGTTTCCTATTGCCTGTCTCTATTTCGCAAGGGTATTATCAAAATTTTCATCCTCCCGGGCCACCCTGGCTAATAGTCATCCGATTTGAAAGACCTAACGCGATGTTCATTCTAGTATATACTAAATATATTCTAGTATATCTTTTAGCTCATCTGCGTATCGACCATACTAAGAGGCGCCGAAAAGTGTATTCACCTCTCGCTCGCACTCATTTGGTTGCTAAATTTTAGCGTTAGTGAGTACGTAGCTTTAAGCCAAATAACAACAGAAACTTTATTAATCGGTCCAAAAGGGATACCACTCTTTAAACAGTGTCAATTCCACTGGTCTTAATGACTTTTACATTTAATTTTTTTTTTTTTTTGGTAAAAATTGCATTTATACAATAAAATTAAACAGGTTTATTTATTAAAACCTTAAATTACCCTCCTTAAATAATTTGAATGCCAACCTTTTCATTTCATAAGCATTTCGACCAAGTTGTTTCATTCCACCAACAGTACGGCAGCACTGGCAACCAACATGAAAGTTGTTATTGCCGACGGTAAATATTTTTTTCCCGAATTCGAGGTGGGGTCCAATAGTTATTTAAAAAGTAAATGCAAACTAGATTGATCTACTAATAATGTGTAATAAGAATCAGTACACCAACGAGTCAAATAGTTTTTTCTTTTTTAAATTAGATCCGATTCGATGTAGAAGAGGCATTTACTTTTCATTTTGCAAAAACAAACTTGCCATTTTTAAATTCGAAAGGATATTGTAAAAGTGATAACGGGTGCACCTATTTTTCGTTTTAAAAAACGAAAACGAGAGAATTTTGTGAAAGTGAATCTCAAGCGCAGGATGGGTTAATTAGAGTTGAGTTCTATTTTGGACAAATGAAAAAAAAGCATTAATTATAAGTTATTTAAGTTAATACTCAGTTTAGACTGACTCCGCAACAGCAAAAACTCGAAAAAGTCGCAACATCGACTTTTCCCCCAATAAGCTGTGCATGTGCTAGAAAGAAACAGGAAAGAGCCGCGAGCAAGTTGTTGTGTTTGACTTGGTATATGTAGAATTATGTGTAATATTTAGGTAATTTTTTCTTGGTTTTTTTTGAGATTTTCAGCTATAAGAAGGAGATTTTTACTAAAAAATGTCTTTTTGTGTCCAAGTCACCTGTTTTGAAAGTAATATTTAAAGCAATGAAATGAACAAACAGAAAAGGAAGAAGTTTACATGGAGTGTCGAGACCAACATATTTCTGTCGTGGCTTTGTAATAGCTCCGCTCTTAGCTTATATGCGCCGATTTGATTAAAATCATCCACCTTCACTATTTCGGCGAGAACTGTAGTTGGGTTATTGGCTGAGGATATCACCCCACTCGACAAAGCCAAGATTTCATGAATTTTTGAGTTTTGATCCTTTTTTGTTCGTCCTGGGAATGAAAATCTGTATTTTGTCTTCCTTTTCTCACACGGCTTGTTTGCTTTCGACAGTCGGACGGCCTTACGCTTAAACGGATTCTCAGTCTAAACAGAGTCGCAGAGTCGTAAAGGTCACTTTAAGCGGCAGTCTAAATAGGGTTTAATTTATTTACTAAAAAGAACAATATTTTGATAAATAAATGTTATCCCTGGTCGTTGCCTTACGATCCAAGCATAGAATCGGGATTTCAGAAGAAATCACAACTATTGTGAGCTTAGTAAAATCGGAGATAATCCTGGGAGATATTAGCAATAATTAACACACCGTCCTTAGACGCTGCTATTTTAAGCTGCGCAGCCTGTAGCCGTTTAGGTCGTTGGTTCGAGCCCTGACCGCGACAAAACTTTTTGTTATTATACCCGGAGAACAACTAGAAAAAAAAATAAAATTTAGAAAAAAAAAATCCAAAAAGAAAATATTTTGGTTTTGTGTCGGAATTGAACTCGGGCCATTTCTGCAAAATTTAAATTTAAACGGTTACAGTGATTTATTTAACCTAAGAATTCGTTCATTTCATCAATTGGATTGTCCTACATGGTGAACAACATTCAACATGATTGACAACCATATAATGCCTTGTTGAAATTATTAAAAATAAATCAGTAGATGAAGAAACTATCGTGAAAAGCAATTTCTTACCTCAACTGTTTTGTCACTGCTAGATTCCTACCTTATACACAGGAAAAATTCTGCATTTAGCCCAGAATGTAGAATTGCAAAATGACCTTCTAAGGGGATTTCTCCACTATCGACTATCGTTCGAGAATCACGAGATGCAGAAAAATCGTTTCTACTAGGCAAATGCTGCATTAAGCATTTTCTTTATGGGAAACAGTTGTTTTTTGTTTTGGTTTTGATTTGGCGAAAATTAAATTTAATTCAAAATGTATTACAATGTTAACTAAAATTAAAAATGATTAAGTAACGATAAAGAGTTCACGTGGTTCCGCCAGCCAGCCGCTCGACTGGAGATTTAAGACTTGCAGGAGCCACTGCAGCCCACTGGAATCTTATAGTCTTGAGTCGCAAATTTTACCAACTCAGAGGCAGACGCCTTCTTATGCAAGTCCCTTATGATCCCAAATTTTCACCTGGCCCTGCCCGAGGAGGAGTAAGTGGAGGCGGAGAAGGGCAAGTTCGAGTATCCGCCCCCGCCACCGACACGACTTCTGTGCGGTTCCGTTAGAATATGACGAGGATGGAGAACTCGAACTCGCCTCTGCTACCCACCTTACTCTTCTGTCCACAGGGGTCGGCTATCTGTAGCTGTCGGCTTGCAAGCTAAAGAAGGCTAAAATAGAGTGTTTCAAACGCGAGAAGCTGGAGAGAAAAGGGGCGTCTAGGAAGAGAGGAGGGCTTCCGCCAACGCTCTGACGCTCGTAACAAAGGAGAAGGCGGTGCAGCATCACGCCAGCTGGGATCCTCCTGAAGTGCAATTGCCAATTCAATCCACAGATCGCTAAACATAATATGTTTAAAATAGTTTATGTATAAATTAGTTTAACAATATGGAGAAAATCATGATGGTGTTCCATATTTGTTCCGCCAGCGGGCAAACAATTTCATTTTTCAAAAAACATCTGATTAGTAGTGGGAGTTGGGCAAAATCACTCATAGATATGCAGAAAAATACTAAAATAATTGATACTATTGTGAAAAACTACTAAATGTAACTGCTTTTATTATTTTTGTCACTACTAGATTCATATGCCTTACACACAGGAAAAATGTCGTATTAAGCCCAAAATGCAAAATTGGAAAAAGCTACTGTAGTAAAAACGGAAAAATATTAGAAAGTCGTATGAAAGACCTTTGGTATTTCGAGGAATACAAATGTAATACACCTAGTCGTTCTCGACCATTGGCCTCTCATTCTCTCTTACCGTTCGCAGATAAAGTTTTAGATAATAAATTTTTAAAGGCTGTATTAAGCTGTTAAGACTTGAAAAGTGCCCAATCAAGCTGTGCTCTATACTTTGACAGCGATTTTCTCAAAATTGGTACGTAATCGAAACTTTTCAGTTTCGGCGTTTATTCGCTGGGTAGAGAGAGTTTGATTTTTGTTGGAGCAATTTAAAATATCGATTGCTGTCTTGCATGTGTACTAAGTGTGTCAAGATTACTGTTTTAAGTTTAGGAAGGCTATCTACACATTAGGTTATTTTGTATATTTTATATAAATCGATGTAATTGATAGTACTCTAAAAGACCTTGCATTTCATAAGAAGTTCTATAGTGATGCAAATCAAGCGGCAAGCTGGATCTAAAGGTTATACATGGTGCGCGGAAATTCAACTGATCCAATAGATCGCTGCTTTCCACGTCACCACGGATAAGGTTATACATAAAGACAATGCCTAGCATCGTTCTACGGTTTGCTAAGGAAGGTAGGTTAATCAGGAGAAGTCTAGTAGAATAAGAGGGCAACCTAAGGTTTGCATCCCAGTTTAAGCCACGAAGAGCAAAAAGTAAAAAGTTCTTTTGAACTGACTCAATGCGTTTGCTGTGGACATCCCACTGGGGACTCCAAACGCAAGATCCATATTTTAAATCGAACGAACTAACGAAATGTATAAATTTTTTGAGACGTAGGGGTCATCGAATTCCTTCGACCACCGTTTAATAAATCCAAGCACACCCCTGGCTTTATTCACAATGCACGAAATATGATCAATAAACTCCAGTTTAGGATCTAGGCGAATACCCAAATCGTTAACTAGAGTGATCCTTTCCAAAGAGCATCAGTTCATCAAGTCGCCAGCTTGGGAGAGACACGTGAGAATGTCGTCAGCTTGCATTTGGAGAAATTTAGGTTTAATAAGTTTGCAGTGCACCATTTTTGAAAGTTATTAAGATCCTTGTATTGCACACAAAGTTTAACGGCGTCAGCTGTCATGAGTACTCTGGAGTTAGTCAAGACTTTGGGCAGGTCGTTAATAAATAATGTAAAAAGTAAGGGACCCAGGTGGCGCCCCTGCCGGATACCAGAGGTCACCCGGACAACATTCGACAAGTTGTTTTTAAAGAGGACCTTTTGCGTCCTGCCATTCAGATAAGTTGAGATCCACCTTAGAATATCGACAGGAAAACCCATAAAGTCGAGTTTCCTAACAAGAAGGAAATAATTAACGGAGTTAAATGCTTAACTGAAATCTGTATAGATCCCATCTGTCTGCAAAACTGGTGGGAAGCCCCTTATAATAAAATAAAAGAGCTCAAAAAGGTTAGTTGTTGATCTACTATACGGAGAAATCCGCCAGCGGCGAACTGGACAAGCGGCGAACTGGACAGCACTCCGGGATGTGGAGCAGCGCTCCAGTAGTGGCAGTAGTAGCAGCTACAGGGCCAGGAGCAGCTCGTCCTCGTCGGCGGCATCGGAAGCTGGCCCCCCGGCATTGGAAATCATAACTTACGTAAATAAATAAAGCAGTTGTTAGTTTTACAGGATTTTGTGGCGTTCTCGAACTGACCGCGATTAACTTAAATTGTAAACAAATGCTGCTGACAGTATGGTCGTTTGGCGGTTTCGTATGGATTTTCGGTGAACACCATAAAACCTGGTCCCACTAGGAAGATAGAACCCTTTTAGTTAGCTAAGGGTTAAGCGCTAGTGAGTACTAGGCCTTACAGTACAGGTTAAGCGCCAGTGAGTACTAGGCCTTACAGTACAATTCGGGACTTTATAGCTAAAATAATCAATAGTTAGCAGTAGTTACCTACGCAATATGTTATTCAAGAAAGAAGTACAAAAATAGCGAAAAAGAAAAAATATAAAAACATAGAGTTGCATTTTCCAACTCAGCATTCTGGGCTAAATGCAACATTTTTCCTGTGTCTAAGGTATTGGAATCTAAAGTTAACAAAAAAGTTGTGTTAAGGTGCATTTCACTATGATTTTCTTAAATAATTTTCTAACCTAACTCTTGGTTAAAAACTAAAAACTAAAAGCTAACTTAAAATTAGGAGCTGCTGAGGCCTACTGCTCGCCTGGTACTGTTTACATGTTTAAATATAAATCGTACTGGAGTTTTTATGAGTTTTTAGGATTGCGTATCTATATTTTATGTCTTAGATTGGCTTTGTGAAAGAACAAGAACATTTTGTTTAAGTTTTCTGTTGTTGGATTGGCCCGGAGTTGAACTGGGTTTTCGGTGGAGAAGGTTATGGTTTTGGGTTGGAAAAAAATAGAGCAGCTTACTAAGATGTGTTGAATGTCTATTGTAGCATTATTGCCGATGGGGCAGGTACTTTGGAGAGATCTGTCCATGTAATGGGCGTTTGTGAGCTGAGTGTGTCCTAGGCGTAGCCTGTTAATAATTATTTGTTGTTGTCTGCTGATATTTGTGTTTTTAAATGTGACGTTTGCCGGTTTATTTTGTGAGATGTGTTTGTACCAGTTGGAAGTTTTGTTTTGCAGTTCTTTTGTTTGTTAGTGTTGTCTTATGTCTTTGGTGTTGTGTGATGTCTTTAGGGTTGTAGTTTGCTGTGTAGATGAGTCCTTGTGAGTTTCTCTAGCTTCCCTCCCCTCTCTCTTATTGCCTTTTTTCCCGATGTGGTACGGGATCCAGATCAGTTTGATTTGTGGAAAATGCTTGGTGACTAGATTCCTTATTGTTGTGGGGTAGTAGGAGTGGTTGTTGGAGTTTGTTATGGATTTAATGGAGGATAGGGAGTCTGAGCATATAACGTATTTGCCTGAGTCTCTTTTGCAGTATTTTACGGCTTCGAGAATAGCTATAAATTTCTTTAGTGAGTGGAAGAGCTGGTTTTAGACTATTAGGGTTTTGCTCGTACCAATGATTCTTTTACAATATGTATGAGACAATTTGTGTTGCAGTTGTATTTCCGGGAGGAGAGCTGTTTGGTTATGTTAAGGGGTTTCGCTAGGGATGTTTTAAGGTTGTTGATGTGGGAGTATCAGTTATATCT
Source organism: Drosophila triauraria (assembly GCA_014170255.2). Taxonomy (NCBI): domain Eukaryota; kingdom Metazoa; phylum Arthropoda; class Insecta; order Diptera; family Drosophilidae; genus Drosophila; species Drosophila triauraria. Next base: position 6,765,068 of record JABJVT010000007.1, read on the forward strand.
TTGGTTTAGTGGAAGTCCTAGTCCATTTTTGTTTTGTAGGTGAGTGGGATATTGATGGAGCCTGTTCCTATGTTCGCTTTACAACTTCTTTTCTTTAGGGAGAGCGAGCACCATTCTCCAATTTGTTGGAAGAGAGTTGTAAGGTAGCATTATCGGCAGAACACACTCCTAAGTAAAACGAGTTCCTTAAATTGTCATTTCAAGTGAAAAAAATCATCTAAAAGCCACACAAAAAGTATGTATAATTTTGAGGTTATCTACATTTTTTTAAGTTAAAAAAAAATGTTTGCTGTATACGTGTATATGTTTGCTTGTTTTTTATTTGTTTATTTTTTTACCAATGATATTTGCAACAAAATGAGTAACTCATTTCAATCGGAAAAAAATTAGCAGAGATACCCACTGATCGTCAAGACATTGCACAAGATACTTCAAGATGTGCTATCGCTATAATACTTTCACCAAAAATCTATAAAAATATTATAAATATATTTTAATAATGATTTTTCGTGACCTATATTTTCATTTTAAGTAATTTTAGCCAACTCGAGGTTCATAGTCAACCTGATCTTCATATACAGAAACCAGACTTGTTGACTATCAATTGAAAAATACACGGATCGTATTTGTCAGAAGACAAATGCAGCCTGTTTGTTTATACAGTTTGTTTCACTCTAACCAAAGAGATCATCATTGAACTTAGATGCCGATCGAACTTCAACATTAAATAGTATCTCTCAGTGTAACACATTAACAAATTTGCTATTTTCGAAAAAATTTAAAAAATAAAGTACTCGATAGAATGTTTTCAAGGTTTTTCGACATAGTAGGGTATACAGCTATATTTTACGATTTTTTTTTCACATTTATTTTATTATTTTTTTATTTTTTACCTATCGATGAGTGATTTTTTCCCAACTACCACCACTAGACAGTTTTTTGAGAAAATGCAATTTATTGCTCCCTTGCGAAACTAATATCGCTATCATTATACATATTATACTAGGGGCCGGCTACATATAAACAAATATTTTATTATTTGCTAGCTATTTTAAAACTTAATACCAAACATAAATAAGGATAAAAAATACCTTTTGTTTTTCCATTTTGATCATGAATAGGGAAACTGTTGGGGCTACCGACTCTGAAACAGGCAACATAAAATTGGCCATGTGAAAAACACGATTCCTCCAAATTCACACCACAAACGTAAAGTGTTTGCCCTTGAGCCTTGTTGATGGACACCGAAAATGATAAACTCAATTGCTATTGTAATCGTTTGAATTCAAATGACATATAAGTTGGAGTCATAGTAATACGCGGTATCAAACAAAATTTTCCTTTCGATTTACAAGTAAAGATCGTAGTTTCAAATAAATTTGGGCATAGCTTTTTTTCTGCCAGTCTGGTGCCTAAACAAATGGCTTTCATATGAATGTTCTTCAGTGCTGAAATGGCGAGTTTTCTCAACCAATCAGAACTTTGGACATTGCAGCATTTCTCGAATTTACAGATTTAATCTTGAGCTATTTTATGTACAAGCCTAATTAATATATGTATGTGCGTGCGGCAATCCTTAAACCCTTAAATTGTTTTTAATTTCTTCCCACTGCGGATTATTTGCAAATGTAACGAACAGATCCAAACGACCGTACTTTCGTACATAAGACATTTCCTCTTGTGCATATTCTTTCATATGCCCTGGACTAGCAATATACGAAGATGCCAATATAATAATATAATTGTCCGATGTCATTAAAATAAGCATTATTCGCTATTGCATCTTGCAAATGAATATATATATTCTTCGGATCCTAATTTTCCTTAGATGAAACGAATAAAATTAAGACGTTCAGTTTTTATTTTGGCATTCATATCAAATCATGTACCATGTACTGATCATGATATAATTATAGAAGGTAGTCTCGTCGTGTGTTTAGCAATCGGGTGTAGGGCCTTATTGAACACTTCGTGTTTGCTCGTTGACGTGAAAGGCTGTGTGTGTACAAATTATATTATCTGTCATTAACCCTTATATGAAACAAAAAAATGTTTTTTTTTTTTCAATTTTTGTATCAAACACGTCCAGGGCGCAAATTTTATCAATGCACCGAAATGTTTGGTAAGGAGAACGTTGTGGGAGCAAATTTTGGAGTGCAGCCCTAGTGAGAACTCGAGAATTTGCGACACGCATTTTAGTGCTTCACAGTGGAAGTCGACAACCAATAAGGGGACGACTTTAAAGAGAAGGCGACTAAACAATGATGTTGTTCCTTAAACGAAAGCAGAGCCGGAACCAGCAATTCCAAAATTAAGCTACGCCGAATCGAGCTCGCAAATTAAAAATTATATTATAACGAAAGAGCTCCAACTTATTATTATAATAGGCCAACTTATTATTAATAATGAGGGAATAGGCCAGTTTTAACCCCAAACACCATATAAGGGTTAATACACATTTCTTATTGTCCTATACATTCGTTTCTTCCACACGAACTTTGACAGCCGAACTAGGGCCTTATTTTTCCGACAAGACTACCTTCTATAATTGTATCATGGTTCTGATGAAATAGTTTCCCACATCTCATTATTCAATTTTGTTTTTGTGGACGAACCATCAATCGATACGACCAAAAATTAGTGGTACTAACTTTTTTCTGTACATGTTGACCTGAAAATAATTGCAAAATTATTAGCGTCGTTAAGTCAGATTAATATAAACTTGGAAAAATTCTTGTTTAAGTAAAATGATCTCTGATAATATATGTAGCACAAAAAATGTCATGTAAAGTGCCGAATTGTATTGTTGAATATGACTCAAATAGTGCTTCGACGTTTAAGGCGTCCCAAAAATTAATGAACGCAATGATTGGGGTGGAGCTTCTAATGCAAATTGTAATTAATAAACATACGCCTTCTGGAACAAAACGAACACCGGCTTCGTGTTCAGCGACTTCAGCGGGGTAGGGTACTCTGATCTCCCAAAAGCAAAAAAGCAGAGTTGTTTGAGCTGGTAACAGTTAAATACATATGTATCTGAGCTGATTTTTTTGTTGCATATAATGGATAAATACAATGGCAAGATAGGAAGTTATTTAGTTTATTATGTACAATTAAAGATAATTTGCGTATTTTAGATGGATTAACTCGTGAACAGGAAGAATTACTGGTGAAGTTAATTTAATTTGTATGATCTGCTGAAGCGTTATCCTAAAATATAAATGATTTTACCTTTTAAAATGATAATTTAAAATTGTTTACCTCTTCCTCCAAATGCACTGCTAACGCGTTATCCTAAAAACTACGTACTCAGACAAGCGAAGATCGTTTCTAAGCAGTGAGAGAGAGCGAGAGGTCATTAGTCGAGAAACACTATTCGGCAGCGCTGTTTTAATGGCGGTACGCAGACGAACGAAAAAAATACCAGAAAGTCGTATAGAGTTAACATGTGGTGCCAGGGATGACTTTTGGTATTTCGAGAGCGGGGTGACGTAAGGAATAGAACATTTAATAAAACAGGTCGATCTCCACTATTGGGCTCTCACTCTCTTACCGTTTCTTCACACAGTTAAAAAATATTGATTTCGCTAAGAACAATAACTTATACAAATTCCTAATCCAGGAGTTTAGAAAAGATAAAGTTTAAAGATAAAGTTGTAGTAATTAAATTGGTAGAGGCAATTTCAATAATAAGTGAATAAGGGCAATATAAAACATTAGCATAAATAAAGGTCTGGAAGGAAATAGCTCCCTCGATGTCATCTTTGGTTATGGCTTTGATGAGCACGGTGAGATGTCACGCTGAGCGGTGAGATGTCACGCTGCCAAAGAGCGATCTTAAGAAGCGGTCACACTGAAAAAGATTAAATCTTTTTGCGCTTGCAAACTGTTTTACTGTCCGAGTACTAAGCTAAAATATACAGGCAGGCTCCGGTTTTCACTTTTGTTTTTCGTTTTCGTTTTAGACCAAAATCGTACGTTTTCACAAACTTTTTGTCATCGTTTTGTTATCAAAATATTTAATTATTTTTATTGCTCAAACAGTTGACTTGGATGTTTTGAGAAGTAAACGGAATGTTTGAATGCCTTTACTTTTTTGAATTGTTTGTTTTAAACCCAAATAAATGCAGAAATTGTTTATTTATCGGTCCAAGAGCGCTGCCACTCTTTAAACAGGAATGGTAAAAGTACCATTTAAACAATAAAATTAAACTGTTTTATTTATTAAAACCTTTCTTATCTTCTTTGAACATAATTAATGCCCTACTTTTAATTTTACAAGCATTTCGACCAAATTGTTTGGTTCCACCAACAGTACGGCAGCACTGGCAACCAAAACAAAGTTGTCGTTGCCGACGGCAAATATTTTTTGCGAATTCGAGGTGGGGTCAGAAAATAATTCTTTAAAATGTAATTACGAACTAGATTGATTCACTGATGGTGTGAAACAAACATCAAAACCAACAAGTCAACTATTTTTTCCCTTTACAATTAAGAACCGATTTTATGTATAAAAAGGGCATTTGATGACATGTTGATGAAAAGAAAAAAGAGGAGTGAAGGGAGAGGAAAGGCAAGAGGAGAGAGAGAGAGAGGAGGAGAGAGAGAGAGAGAGACAGAGGAAGACATCAACGGGGAAAGAATGGACTGGTGGAGAGCAGAGCGCGGGCACTGGCCAGGACTGGCCACTCACCACGATTACCAGGATGGCCACTGGTAACGCAGCTTTGGCTACTACTAGCCCGTGATGAGCACTGCCGGCGCGAACTGGGGAAACTATGTGCCCGGGAATGGCAACCGTCAACACAAGCCTCGCGAGTTACTGGCCAGGGCTGGGCACTCACCACGATTACCAGGGATGGCCACTGGCAACGCGGTTTTGGCAACTACTCGCCCGTGATGACCACTGGCGGCGCAAACTGGGAAGGATTAGTTGTGAGGGAATGGCTACGGGTACTGTAAGCTATGGTTAACTACTTGTCGGGGATTTGCCATCGACAATACAAGATAAAGTTACGGGGAGCTTACCAGGGATGGCCGCTGGCAACACCAGCTAAGGTTAGTAACTGCCCAGGAAATAAGCACTGACAACGCAAACTACGGTAAATTGCCTGCCAGGGATTTGCCACTGGAGACGCAAGCTACGGTTAGTTAGGATCTATTTGTTACGGGGACGCTGATGACCAGGAGGTGTCCACTGGTTGTAAGCCTAGCTACGAGGACGCGGCAACGAGGGAGAAATGCAAAGAAGAAATGCAAAATTGTTAATCAGCTCTATGTTGTTGCAGCGAGGGTGAGAAGATAATGATATGATCTCGATAAACTAAGCAACACTTTTCGTTAAGATCAGCCAACACGTTATCCATGACTTTTTGGAAAGTAGCAGGGCCGTTGGTCACTCCAAAGGGAATACGAATAAATTCGTTGTATACTCCTTATGCCGTAAACGCTTTTTTTCGTGTATCTCTGGGTTCCATTTCCATTTGATGGTACCCACTAGCTATATCTAAGGTCCTGAAATATTAAGCTCTACCAATTGTATCGAAAACGCCATTAATAATCGGCATAGGGTATCTATCTGTGCCGTCTTCTCGTTAAGCTTTTTGAAATCGACCACCGTTTTCCATTTACTTCTTTTAGAAGCGCCCAATTTTTTGGCAATAAGAAATACTGAAGCGCTCCACGGATAACAGTTTCTTAATTTGATTCTGAACTTCTTCTGCTTCCGGGGTGCTAAACCTGAAGGGCCTACAAAACACCGTTTTTTCGTCCGTATTTTATACTTTGTTGGTAAATGATAGTATGATTTGTTGCTCAAGTTTATGATTGCAATATATAATTAGCATAATAGTCTCCAGCGGCTATAAAGCGATCTCCAAGTGAGTTGTAAAATTCCATGAATTGTCCTTCAGAACAGACAGCGGCTATGGAAAGGTTGCCGCTAACTGACTCCACTTTAATAGACGTAGCCTGCAAGCATTTAGTTAAATAATTTTGGTGAAAACGGTGCTTGATGCGTTCTCTGACTAGGACGCCGGTTCCGCCGTGGGCTTTACCATCTGGATGATCTGTGCGGTAGAAGGCGTAACCTCTTATTTGGAAGTTGTATTTGCTTGTGAGGTGCGTCTCTCTAAGCAGCTTAACGTCGATTTGATTTTCATTTAGGAACTGTGTTATTTCAAGTTTATGCTGTAAAACGCCATTGGCGTTCCACATGGTTTTACGTAGACTAGGCATCAGTTATCAGTTATCAGTTGCTGAGCTAGAAGCAACTGTATCACCATGTTCTGGTTTTGAACAAGTGTTTGCATGGTCATTTTCATTAGGGAAATTAATTCCGTCAGACGTTGTTGCACGGTAAACACCATAGCTTCCATTGAGCTTTATGGCTCTCCTGGTCCTGTCCTGTCTAGATTAGACTGGAGTGGGTTTTCTATACCTGTTTGAAGGGCATGCGACTCTTCAGCTCCTTGTTTACCATACAGCCCCTGTAGTTTGCGGTTTCCTCCGCAGTTTCCACATTTCTTCTTGTGGGGGTCTTCGCTATAGCAGGGCAGTTTGCGAAATTGTGGAAGTCTCCGCAAACTACACAGACTGATCGAAGTGTGCAGTATGGCCTGGTGTGTCCATACTTCTGGCAGTTTGTGCATTGCACTGGGCCGATTCTTTAATGTGGCTCTTCCACCGTAATTAGTCGGTGCAATTGGAATTGCAGGTTATAAATGGGGTGCACTTCATTTTTCTTCAAGGCTCTGCTGTCTGGCTCCAGCTCGACCTTAAAGAGTGGTTTCAACCTATTGAGTTGTAACGAAGTTCCTTGGCCAGGGTAGCGTTCAGCCGGGCCAGAGAACCTTACGAAAAAATTTGTAAGAAGAGTAAGGGGTAACCTGTGGTCGCAATTTAGAGGAAGGAAATTACCTTTGTTTTTATCTTCGGAGTCGACTTTGGGTAACGTATTGGGTAACCAGTTATCCAGGGACACGCGAGGTAGTCAGGTATAAGACCGAGTGGTAACCCGTTGCCGGAGAGGGCGGGTGGTTATCAACGTGCTCGGCTGTTAGTTTCAATATTAAACATTTTCTGCCCATTAGATATTTTTTTGCGCGTTTGTTAGTTTGATACTGGTTTGAACGGAAAATTTTGTTGTTTATTTTTCCTTGTAATTGAAATTTTTAGCAAAATTGATGTTCCGTTCCTTGATAGCCAAATCATAAGCATCTTCCCGGCCTACATGCCTCAGCTCTGACTGTGCTGCCTAGGTTACCTCTGATGCGATTTAGAAATAGATATAAATAATAGGCAGGACTGAGAGGTAACTCTTTGTCCCACCCTAATTGCAGGCTGTTCGGTCTCTTCTATCTCTGTACAATGCACTATGGTCTAAAAGCAGATTTTTTTTTGGCATGAAATCTACAAATTGACTTACAGACACCAAATTTTGTCCATTTGTTTTTTGGGAAACACAAACAAATTCCTAGTATAATTAAAATTGAGTTTACCTCTGATTTCAGACAAGTTGGTTACATTTATTTTAGGAATGACTTAAATGTCTATGATATATATTCAGTAATAAAATGGTTTTTGTTTTAAACATCATCTTATTCTTCTTCTACTAGTACTATAGAGCATCCTACTAATAGGTCCTCATCAGAATCAGAATCAGATGGCACGTCCTATTCTTTTTCATTTGTGTTTGTTTGTTAGAAGGCAACTCCAAAAGAAAAAAAACTTTTTAGAGTGTATATCGTGGTCACAGGTTATTAATATAATGTGAAGATTTAAAGAGGTTTCGTAAAAGCAAGCTATGGATGATAGTTGTTTACATTTTGCAAAAGCTCTTGTTGTATTACTGTCATCGCGGTTGTCACTGCCATTCAGCTTTGACATGAGTATTCAACGACCCATGTCATTCCAAATCTTTTCTTGAATATATTTTTTGCGTTCACTCATTTTCATCACCTTTTACATTCCATTTTTATACCCTTGCAGAGGGTATTATAATTTTGCCATGATATTTGCAACGCAGTGAAGGAGGCATCTCCGACCCCATAAAGTATATATATTCTTGATCAGCATCACCAGCCGAGTCGATCTAGTCTGTCTGTCTGTCTGTCGGTTTCTACGCGAACTAGTCTCTCAGTTTTTGAGCTATCGGGCTGAAATTTTCAGCATAGTCTTATTTCTTTAGCACGCAGTATATATGTCGGAACGGCCGGACAAGTATATCCTATAGCTGCCATAGGAATGATGGCGAAATTAATGTAAAAAAAATTTTAACTTCTCTGTTTTTCAACGAATTTCTATAAACTTCGAGATATAGTCGTTTTTTATAGTTCTAGAATTACGGTTTTAATTTCATTAAGATCGGACAACTATATCATATAGCTGCCGTAGAAGGGATTGGTCGATTTATATGAAAATGTAAAATTCTACATGTAAAATGTAAAATGTACGAAATTTACATAATTTGACATTTTTTTTTTAACATTACCAAAATGGATCGATTTTCAATGATCCAATTGCAGTCTGCAAGGGTATACAAACTTCGGTTTACCGAAGTTAGTTTTCTTTCTCGTTGTATATTCATTCTGTATGATATGATTAGAACAAATTATAGAGTCCGGATCCAACCATGTCGAGGACTCACCCCAAATTTTAAAGCTTCAAGCTTGGGGGTAAAAGTTTTTGAACTAAAATCTTTGGGGTGACAACACAAGTCGGACAACATTGTTTAGTTCTTTTAGTTTAGTTCTTTCCCATCAATGAGTTTCGTATGCATTTTAAATGTTCATGCTATGTCATCACCCTCATCCAGTTTATAAGAAAACGTTTTCAGATTATCTATTTGATCAGTAGTTTTACAAATTGAAATTTTGGCGGCTGTAACAAAGTTCCTTGGCCAGGGTAGCGTTCAGCCGGGGCCAGAGAACCTTACAAAAAAATTTGTAAGAAGAGTAAGGGGTAACCTGTGGTCGGAAATCAGAGGAAGGAAATGACCTTTGTTTTTATCTTCGGAGTCGACTCTAGGTAACGTATTCTGTAACCAGTTACCCAGGGACACGCGAGGTGGTCAGGTATAAGACCGAGTGGTAACCCGTTGCCGGGGAGGGCGGGTGGTTATCAACGTGCTCGGGCTATGCTGCTGTGATTGAGGCCAGGGAGGGTCCACTGGCGGCGTTTCGCTGATTCGGCAGCGTTTTGGGGGTACCGTCTGCCGGGGAACGACCTCCGGTAGCGTAAACGGCGCGAGTTACTGGCCAGGGCTGGCTACTCACCACGATTACCAGGGTTGGCCACTGGTAACGCAGCTTTGGCAAATACTCGCCCGTGATGGCCGCTGCCGGCGCAAACTGGAAAGGATTAGTTGTGAGGGAATGGCTACGGTTACTGTAAGCTATGGTTAACTACTTGTCGGGGATTTGCCATCGAAAATACAAGCTAAAGTTACGGGGAGCTTACCAGGGATGGCCGCTGGCAACACCAGCTAAGGTTAGTAACTGCCCAGGGAATAAGCACTGACAACGCAAACTTAGGTCAATTGCCTGTCAGGGATTTGCCACTGAAGACGCAAGCTACGGTTAGTTAGGATCTATTTGTTACGGGGACGCTGATGACCAGGAGGTGTCCACTAGTTGTAAGCCTAGCTACGGGGACGGGGCAACGAGGGAGAAATGCAAAGACGGGAGGTTCACAATTTGTTCACGGGCTGGTTTATTTCCGTAGGATTAGTATCGCGGTTGCACTGGGTCCCTAAAACTGCCCATTCTGCATTTGAAAATTACCCATGTCCAAAAGTCTTACCCAGAGCACGCGTCAGTCAGCTGGCACGATCGAGGAAACAAGAGAGCGTGTCGATACTCCGATTATTATATTCAATATTCGATAGGGGGTGTGTGAACACTATTCAAATTTTTATTAACATTGGGTGGGAAATCTACTCGATCGGTAGTCGATTACTTTGCGTGCTGTACCTAGTGTGACCTTGGCTAACTATCGTACTATCGCTTAATTAAAGCTGTACGTCAGGTGTTTTAGTTGCAAACTTCTGCTTGTATGCGCTTTATCCAGTTGACAAAACCATAACTACAAATTAATTTGAGTTCAGAGCTATCCGGAAATTGCTTCAAAGCATCAGACTGCATTTTAATTAAACGCTGTGCAGTATGATTTAAAAGGTTTTGTAGAGAGACTTGAGCAATAGTTTTTGTAGCTCCTACACGGATTGGCCGATGCTGCATTCTAAGCTTCTATCACTTGATTGTAACTCGGATAAATGTCGATGTGATGATTTATATTTAAATCCCTAGTGTTGACATATTGCTGTTAATCAATTTTTCAGGATGCGAGAGCATCATTTCGTGTAACTGGAGTGAGTTTTTTCATTTGAAGTTGGTTTCTTAATTTCGTTGTGTGTTCAGGTCCTGTAATCGTTTCTTTAAGGACCAAGCCCACGTTTGTATTACTGCTAAGATTCTCTCTTAGCAGAAACTGCTGCAGTATGCATAAGAATATTTGTATTGTGATATTTTTTTTATTTGCTAGTCCAGATGCCAATTTCCTTTAAAATCTTGGCCTTGCCTTTGTATAAAACAAGGTTGGGCGTCCAGCTTGTTGTAGTATCTTACAGTTCTCGATACCATTTAGCATGCTTTGACTTTAAACTTTCGACCATATAGTTGTATGTTGGAAGTTTTTATTTTATAATGGATTCAAAATTACGTTTTTTTTTTTATTTATTTTTAATCTTTTGTCATATTCTACGTGGGTAATGCTTAATTTTTCATAAATTCAATCTGACATAAATGATATTTTTCAATTGTTGCTGGGCCAAATAAAGATCATGCGAAAAGATCAATGAAGCTTTCCCTCTGATCACTAGTATTACTTCTTCCACATAATAAAAAAATTCGTTTAGAGTGAATGGGTCTCCAGCTTAAGTGGGCAAGAAACGAATAATTCTTATTGAAGCGAACAACGCGGAAGGATTCACAACGACATTATTTGGGTGAGATGAAGAAGAATTTGTGCCGGAATCCATGTTTGAAGGTGAAGGTGTGATTAGTGGTGTTATTACGGACAATGAATTAGCCTGTGCTCCCTGTTCACTAACAGTTTGTGTTTTAATACCACTTCTAGTGGCAGAAGGTTCTTGACCCTATTAGCTAGTTTTTCTCCTAACTTATTTACTAATATCTGGAATAATACAACAAATTTTTAAAATAGTATTAGACTTACTGAATGACATTCTTGCAAAACGCGCCATGGGATTGTAAGGATTGTTTCACTCTACTATTTCAATTTCTAGTTATATTTTACTTTATATGAATACTTTCTTCTTTTTTTTATAAACAGGGATACCCTACTATACAAGGGATACCCTGCGCAACACGCTATGGGACTGCAAGGTGATTCTACACGTATTTAATAATTCTGTTTTTTAATATTTTTATTTGTATTGTAAAATGTTGACAATACTTTTGCAGAACACGAAATGGGGCTGCAAAAATATTTTTTGTTTTGTGTTTTTTGTTGATTTCACAAATAAATCTAAAGCAAAATATATGCTTTTAATTTTTTTATTTTTAAAACTTCGCTTTGTTTGGAAACATAATGGGTGTTACTCTGCAGGATACGCCATGACACTGCTAAGCCGCTTTACACAGAACAAGTTTTCTATATAAAATATATATATATTTTTTTTTTTTTTTTATATTGACGTTGTTGCACTAACGGTCAGTACACTCAAGTGGCCATTTGACACCAAGCCCGGGCTTTTTAGGGTTAGGTGTTAATTGGCGCGAAAGAAAAGTATAGAAAAAAGAATGCGAGGAAATATAAACTACTATCAGACAGCTCGATTGCTATCTTGCATGTGTACTAGGTGGGTTAAGATTAATGTTTTTAGTTTAGGAAGGCTATCTACAGACGAAGTAATTTTATACAAATCATTATAATTTGCACATAATGCTCTAAAGGGTTCATGCATTTCATACGATGTTCTGCAGTGGTGCAAAACCAGGCAGGTAGGATCTTGTGGTTCTACATGGTACGTGGAAATTCAACTGACCCAATAGATCGCTGCTTTCCACGTCACCACGGATCAGATTATACATAAAGACAATGCCTAACATCGTTTTACGGTTTGCTAAGGAAGGTAGGTTAATCAGGAGAAGTCTACTAGAATAAGAGGGCAACCTAAAGTTTGCATCCCAGTTTAAGCCACGAAGAGCGAAAAGTAAAAAGTTCTTTTGAACAGACTCAATGCGTTTGCTATGAACGTCCCACTGGGGACTCCAAACGCAAGATATTCTAAAATAGGACGAACTAACGAAGTGTATAAATTCTTCGTGACGTAGGGGTCATCGAATTCCTTTGACCACCGTTTAATAAATCCCAGCACACCCCTGGCTTTATTCACAATGCACGAAATATGATCAATAAACTCCAGTTTAGGATCTAGGCGAATACCCAAATCGTCAACTAGCGTGATCCTTTCCAAAGAGCAGCAGTTCAGCGTATAAGTCGCAAGCATGGGAGAGACACGTGAGAATGTCATCAGCTTGCATTTTGAGCCATTCAGGTTTAATAAGTTTACATTGCACCATGTTCGGAAGTTATTAAGATCTGTTTGTAAATCCGACTGGCAAGCGTTGTCCTTGTATTGCACACAAAGTTTAACGTCGTCAGCGTACATGAGTACTCTGGAGTTAGTCAAGACTTTGGGCAGGTCGTTAATAAATAAAGTAAAAGTAAGGACCCAAGTGGTTTCCCTTGCGGGACACCAGAGGTCACCCGGAGAACATTTGACAAGTTGTTTTAAATAGAACCTTTTGCGTCCTACCATTCAGATAACTTGAGATCCACCTAAGAAGATCGACAGGAAAACCCATTAAGTCGAGTTTCCTAACAAGAAGGGAGTGATTAACGGAGTCAAATGCTTTACTGAAATCAGTATAGATCACATCTGTCTGAAAATTTTGTGGAAAGCCCTTATAATGAAAGAAGTGAGCTCCAGAAGGTTAGTAGTCGTTGATCTTCGTTTAATAAATCCATGTTGGCATGGAGAAATTACTGATCTACACAGGTGCTGCAAATGGGGAGTAAATACGTTTTCGAAAAGTTTTGGGATGGCTGACAACTTAGAGATTCCTCTATAGTTGTTAGCATCCACTTTGCTACCTTTTTGTGGAGAGGAATCACGAATGATTCCTTCCAAACAAGGGGAAATTGGGAAGTTTCTAAGGATAAGGTAAACAATTTTAGAAGAAGACTGCACAGGGACTCGGCACAATACCTAAGCACACAGCCTGGTATTCCGTCGGGACCTGGCGAATAAACCGGCTTGACACGTTGAAGATCCAAAAGAAGGGAGCTTTCGTTTAAGCTAGGACTGAAGTTAAGGTTTGATTTGGGCATGCTATAAAAATAGGTTTGGTTTGAATCGGATGACGGAGAATAAGTGGTTTGAAAAACTGAGCAAAAGATCGGCGATTGCCTGATCATTGTTCGCTGTCGTATTTTCAAATGAAAGCGAGGAAGGATGTGTAATAGGCTTACGTTTAGTGTTGACAAAATTATAAAACTGTTTTGGGTCCTGCGCAAACTGAACCCTACAACGAGTCAAATAGTTTTTGTAACACTGCGCGTTAAGCACGGTAAGCTTCGACCGAGCCGCTAAATAGCGAGAATGAACAGCTTGAGAACCGTTACGTTTAAATTTAGAATAGAGATTGGACTTAACATTTTGAGGCGAGTCAACTCTTTACTAAACCAGGGAGGCTTATTGGAGATTGACGGATAGTATAACGGAACACATTCTGTAAAAAGGAGTTCATGGCATTGTAAAAATATCCATGGCACCCACCATGTCAGTGCACATGTAGAGATCGGACCAATCAAATTCAGATATAAAATTATTCAGCCGTCAAAAATCCGCCTTGCGAAAGCAGTGAATTTTCTTTCCTGGCCGATCAGACTTATTCTCCATAGCAGTCCCAATATCAATAGTCACATCGAAAGTAGGATGCTATGGATCTTCGGGTAGCGTCAAGGGCGGGACCCTAGCCAAACTGACTCTTGCCGGATCAGAGACAAAGCAGAGGTCTAGCAAGCGATCTAAGGAATTTCGTACATAATTGACTTGAGACAACGAAATGTCAAACAAGCCATCAATAAAATCGTGACGTGCAGTAGTTAAAAGTGTGTTAGAGGATTCAGTTGTGGACCAAATGGCTCCAGGAATGTTAAAATCACCTAAAACAATTAAATGGTCCCTATCCGAAAGTCTATTGTATACCGACTGGATAGCGGAAAGGTGGTTCCAATAAGTAGGAAGTTCCGACAACGGAGGAATGTAGGAACATGTAATAAAAATAAAACTACCATTAAATGATAGCTTCACACAAAGGAATTCAACATCGTTGCATTCCTCGAAAGCTAATACTTCAGACGTGAGGTTTGAGTCAACCGCAATGAGGACCCCACCCCCTCGCCTGGAAGGCCGATCAAGCCTGTATGCTGTGTACACAGCTGGAAAAACTTCGGAGCTTAGGATCTCCGGCTTTAACCACGTTTCTGTGAACACTATCACCTGGGATGCAAAGGAAACACTATCAGAATACAATTTAGGAAGCTCACTACGTAAGCCCCTTGCATTCTGATAGGTAAGAAAGAGGGAATTGTTTAGTTTTTTTTAGCTGGTACAGTGGTTTTGTCCGACCTGGGTAGACTAATGCCTACCGGCCGTCTTTTCTTTTTCTTGGCTTCGTACTCCTTAACAACAACAGACTGCGGCCAGAAATCGGCAGAGCATATTGTGTTAAAGAGTTCGTCAGGCACATTTATTTTGAAAGATGAAATGTCCCTAGCGTAAGAAATTTTAAATTTTTCCACCTTAATTTTATCGGACTTGGTTCTGTGTCGAATAAAGACAGTAACATCTTCAGATGTTTGAGATGGGTGAAGCCGAGAGACAAATATCTGCCTCGTTGGTGGTACTGCAAAGGGCTTTTGGCAACACAGACTGGTTGGCTGTATTACCAATTTCGGCCGGTAATCCAGGCCTGTCACCCTGGGGAGCATTCGGGACGGGGATCTGAGGGGTCGTTAATTTTGATTTTGACCCGCCAGCGGACTCAACGGACAACACTGAAGCTGCGGTCCCTGTCACGGCACATTCGGAGACCGAATCTTTCCTTGCACCCGACCTCAATATCATAGGAGTTTGATATATTAGGGTCGGGGGCTGTGCCGAGGGATTGAGCTGTTGAGAATCTGCGTCGAGTTGCTGGGTTTTCTTGCGCTTTGGGGACTCGTTTAACAGCTTTAGGCCATTAAACTTGGAGTCCAGCGCCATAAGCACCTCATTAGTTTTGCGAAAACTAACAAGTAGCTCTTTGAAACCATTTTTGGTTTGCCGCATGAATGAAATCATTTCCCTTTCAACATCGCGACAAGCCTCACAGCAGTAGCGCAATCCAATGTTTTTAGTAATAATATCAGCCATCCAGCCTGTGCATTCAATGCACTTGGCGTGCACGACATTGTCACACAGGCAGCAGCCAATACTATTGTCCTCTGAAGAAATAGCTTTCTTGCAGGTTTTAATTACACAGACAACACTAGAAGACATTATAGTGACTTACCACTGTACCAGTCAAAAGCTAGGAGAAAATAAGAGTAGTTACGTGCACTAAGAGAGAGCAAGAAAGCGAGAGTAAGGGAGCTTAAGCCGTCGAGCTGTAATTTCGGCGTAACGGATAAAGCACAAAGAGGAATGCAAAAATGCAGATAAGCAAATCGCTGCACAAAACTAAAATTGCAATTAATATAGTTATTAATACACAAAAACAGCTGCATGCACACGCGAAGTGAAACGGTGAATTATTATTGACACAAGATAGAAGTATTAAATAAACCCCGGTGGTTTATAGCAAAGATTTTACACAAATACGAGGCGCAAAACAAAAAGACGACCGTTCACTTTGAAAGAGAAAACGATAATCATTTATCATGATTTCATTTATCACGATTTCATTTATCTTACACCAATTAATTTAATATTTGTAAAATATATATACATAAAATTATTTTTTTTTTATTTTGTTCGGAAATATTTTTTGTTTTGTGTTTTATTTTAAAAATAAATCTAAACCAAAATATATACTTTTAATTTTTTTATTTTTAAAACTTTGCTTTGTTTGGAAACATAATTGGTCTTACCCTGCAGGATACGCCATTACACTGTTAAACCGCTTTACACAGAAAAAGCTTTTTATCTATCTATATATATAAAAATGGAGCCCAAAAAATGTGTCGTAAAAAACTACTGGAGAACGGCTGGGCCGATTTGGTTCAAATTTTTTTTCAGTTGTAGGTAACTAACAGGATAAGGTCAGAACGTAATCAAATTTTTAGAAAATCCTCCAGGGTAATGGTGAAAAACAGATAAATTAAATATCAAATTATATAAAACAGTAGTGTATCGAAATATATGTCAAAGTAAAAACAAATCGTTTCAATATTATTCGGTTTCTTATTCGTTTTTATCAGACGTCCGGATTTGTTTAATTTCTTCCTGTGATTTGTAGGAATAATGCCTGCTATAAGACGGCCAAACATTGGACGACGTACACGTCGAGCAACATATAGTCGGAATGTCCATGAAAGTCAAACGCAAGACGAACGTGCAGAAAGAAATGAATCGAGACGAACCCGTTTAGCACAGATTCGCTCTACACAAAGAGTACCAAGAACAGACTTGAATCGCGCTGCATTTGCATACAATTTCTCAACGTCCTACAAAGACCATAGCTGCGTTGTTATCGGTTCATTGTCTGTGGTATGTCAGCACTGCAATGCACTGAAGTTTCGATTGAAGCTCCCGGCTTATGCTGCGCAGGTGGCAAGGTAAAATTGCCGGTTTTGACTCATCCACCAGAGCCATTGTATTCGCTTCTATATGGAAATACAAGCAAATCAAACCATTTCCTGTTGCACGCACAAAATATAACGGATGTTTTCAAATGACGTCATTTGGAGCAGAGGTTGTTCAACAACCAGGCTACAATCCGAGTTATAAGGTAATAGCGTCACTATTTTAATAACATGAAAAACTATAATTTTTCACGAAATTGCATCACAAAATTCAGATTCAAGGGCAAATTCACCATCGAGCGGGCGCTTTGTTACCACCACCAAACAAAGATCATAAATTCCTTCAGATCTATTTCGTTGGTGATTCGGCAGTTGAACTTAATCAGCGTTGTGCAATTTTCACTGCAACTAAACGTGAAATAATATAACAATTGCAAAATCTTCTTCATGAGTGTAATGAATTGGTCAGATTGTTCAAAACAGCTTTGGATACAATGCATTCTGACGACCACAAAATCATTATCAGAGCAGATAAAAGACCAGCAGGAAGCCATTCAAGACAATTCAATGCGCCCACTATCAATGAAGTCGCAGTGGTGATTGTTGGCGAGAATGTGGAATCACGCGATATTGTTCCCAAGCGTCGGGATGATGGACAATTGCAACGCGTTTATGAGACTCATCGGTCATATGATGCACTTCAATATCCGTTGATGTTCTGTCGTGGAGAAGATGGCTATCACTTCAACATAAAGATGGTCAATCCAACGACAGGTTTGTTTAATCACTTCTTTTCATTCTGCACGTAAATTCGAATTCATATTACAGGAGAAGAAACGAATAAGAAAGTCAGCTCAATGAATTTTTATGCATATCGATTGATGATTCGACTAGATGTTGACAATCATCTGTTGAGATACCGCCGTTTGTTTCAGCAGTACTGTGTCGACATGTATGTAAAAGTAGAAACGGAGCGTCTCAATTTCATTCGTTTCAATCAGTCAAAGTTATGATCTGACGAGTACATCCACTTGCGTGACGCCATCGCATCTGATGGACACGCGGCAAACATTGGTTGTTTGACCATTCTGCCAGCTACTTATGTTGGGAGCCCGCGCCATATGCATGAGTACGCTCAAGATGCGATGACGTACGTGCGGAATTACGGACGACCTGATTTATTTATCACGTTTACATGCAATCCGAAATGGCCCGAAATTACGAATTTGTTGCACCAAGGACAAACATCCAGCGATCGACATGACATCACTGCACGAGTATTCAAGCTAAAGGTAAAAATTCTTATGGATTACATCGTTAAGCAGAAGGTTTTTGGCGTAGTTCGTTGTTGGATGTACTCGGTTGAATGGCAGAAGCGTGGCTTACCACATGCGCACATTTTGCTTTGGATGTTCGACAAGATCCGACCAGAACATATTGATTCGATTATTTCTGCGAAATACCAGATCCAGAAACTGATCCGGAGCTGCATTCCGTTGTGAAAACGAGTATGATCCATGGCCCTTGCGGAGTCCACAACCCAGAATCACCATGCATGGAAAACGGAAATTGCACAAAACGATTTCCCCGTCCGTTGGTGGCTGAAACAATCAGTGGAAACGATGGATATCCATTGTATGATGACAACGGCAGATGGATCGAAATGATGGTAAAAAATAACAAAGTCATCGTCGATAACCGATTCATGAACGTCATCCGACGGTCGTACACTTATCTGTTCACTTGGAAAACGGCCAGCGTGTCTACTTTACGGACGCGAATGCAGCGCAAAGAGCAGAACGGCCACCAGCGACAACGTTGACAAATTTCTTTTCTACATGCGAAAGCGATCCGTTCGCAAGGACTTTTCTCTATTCGGAAATGCCACGCTATTATACATGGAACGCTGCATCGAAAAAGTTTCAACGCCGAAAAAGAGGCGATGCTGTTGATGGTTTCGCTGATATCTATTCGACTGATGCTCTCGGACGAATATACACAGTTCATCCACGCCAAGACGAATGCTTTTATATTCGCTTGCTTTTGGTGAACATAAGAGGCCCTACATCCTTCGAGTCCCTGCGTACTGTGGATGGTGTGCTGTGCGCCACTTTTCGGGAGGCTTGCCAACGTTTAAATTTGCTTGAAAACGACACACATTGGGACTCAACGCTCGCTGATGCCACTGTTTCTCTTTCTGGATCAAATCAAATTCGTGCATTATTTGCAATAATCATAGCCACATGTCATCCGTCGAACCCGACCGCACTGTGGGAAAAGTACAAGGACGATATGGCTGACGACATTTTAATAGACGTTCGCAGGACAACTATGAATTTCACTCTTGCCATTAACGGAGAAATGCACAACGAAGCTTTAATACGGATCGAAGACATGTGTATGCTCATGTGCGGCAGTCTACTGTCGACATTGGGAATGCCAACGCCACATCGTTCAGTGCACGATGCTTTCAATCGCGAATTTCAACGGGAGCAACACTATAACCAAGATAACTTGGCCGAAAGAGTCCGAACCAATGTGCCGTTTTGAATGCCGAGCAGAAGAACGTGTACGATTCGATAATGAAGGTTGTTGACGATGGATCGGGAGGCTTATACTTTCTCGATGCTCCTGGTGGGACAGGCAAGACATTTGTCATTTCGTTGATTCTGGCAACGATTCGATCAAGATCTCAAATTGCGTTGGCTGTTGCATCATCTGGCATTGCTGCCACGTTGTTGGAAGGCGGTCGAACTGCAAATTCCGCTTTGAAGCTGCCCATGAATCTTCTCACGGTTGACAAGCCAACATGCACAATAAGCAAGAATTTGGCGACAGCGAAATTGATGCGAGAATGCAAAATCATCATTTGGGATGAATGCACGATGGCGCATAAGCGAGCTTTGGAGGCAGTTGACCGAACGATGAAAGATTTACGCGGTGATTCGAAACTATTTGGTGGGTCTTTGATATTGCTGTCCGGAGATTTTCGTCAAACGCTTCCCGTCATCCCGAAATCTACGGCTGCCGATGAAGTTAATGCATGCCTTAAATCGTCTTCATTGTGGAGATATGTCAAAAGCTGAAATTAACCACGAACATGAGAGTCACATTGCAGAATGACCCGTCCGCTGCTGAATTCTCGATACAACTGCTGGCACTTGGCAATGGCGAAATTCCTGTTGATGTTTCGACTGGATCAATATCGTTTCCGGCAAATTTTGCGTGTTCACATCGTCAAAGGAGGAACTCATTAACAAAGTGTTCCCCGACATTGCGCAAAATTATAAAAATATCGACTGGATTAGTGAACGGGCAATACTAGCAGCGAAGAACAAGGACGTAGATAATTTGAATTACATTATTCAAAATCAAATCGATGGAGAACTGCATTCATACAGATCCGTTGACAGCGTGACCGACGAGGATGAAGCGACGAACTATCCGACAGAATTTTTGAACTCGCTAGATGTGCCAGGAACTCCACCGCATAATTTGCAACTGAAGGTGGGATCAATTATTATAATGCTGCGGAATCTAAATCATCCGAAATTGTGCAACGGTACGCGGTTGTCCGTCAAGAAACTGATGAATAACGTGATTCAGGCGACGATCATCAAGGGAACATTTAAAGGAGAGGTAGTCCTTATACCACGAATTCCGATTATTCCAACTGATCTACCATTCCAATTCAAGAGGATTCAGTTCCCCGTCCGATTGGCATTTGCGATGACAATCAACAAATCGCACGGCCAATCGTTAGAAGTCTGCGGGATAAATCTAGAATTTCCCTGTTTCTCGCACGGCCAGCTGTACGTTGCATGTTCGCGTGTTGGTAAGCCGTCTTCATTGTTTGTTTTGCGCCGGAAAATAAAACAAAAACATAGTATATCATATCGCTCTATACTAAATAAAGAAATGCAGTGTTTGACTATTACCCTGGGGTTATATAATGGCGTCGAATTAGGGCGAGACAAAGTTCGCCGGGTCCGCTAGTATAAAATATATATATATTATTTTTTTTTTACACCAATTAATTTTCTTACTTCAACCATAATTTTCTTCTCTCCTTAACATATTATTAATATTTCCTTCATTCTTAATATTTGTTTTTTTGGTTTTTATACCCGATACAGCCCCTTAGGGTACAATGGTATTATAAGTAAGTGCCAACCGAGAATGTATGTAACAGGCAAAATGAGAAATCTCCGAACCTATAAAGTATTTATGTTATTTCTTGATCAGCGTCACCAGCCGAATCAATTTAGCCTATCCGTCTGTCCGTGTTGGTTAACAGATCTCAGAGACTATAAGAGCTAGAACCACCAAATTTGGTGACAGCATTCTAATCCGTTGCAAGAGATCGGATAATAAAACTGGAAGTTATTAGGCTATAAAGAGGGAATGTAAAGATGGGTCTACCAGACACCTTATACTTGTTGCAAAGCTGCATGTAGCCGAAAAGGTCGAGGGCGCATATAAGTCGGCCGTTTTCTTTCAACTCTGCTTCGACAACTGTTGGAAATGGCGCCAAAACTGCAAGAAATGACAAATAATAACAAATTCGCAGTCTTTAATTTCGTTGCATTACCCAACATCGGTAGAACTGAAATGAATTAATTGAATAGAAGAAAAAAAAACTACATATGAAATTAAAAAAAAAGAATAAAAATAAGTTCTTAGGCACTTTGACCTCTATGCTTATATAGTTTATCTTTGCTACTAATTTTAATGAGTAATTTCCCATAGAATTTTACATTTTCATATAAATCGACCGATCCCTTCTATGGCAGCTGTATGATATAGTTGTCTGATCTTAATGAAATTAAAACCGTAATTCTAGAACTATAAAAAACGACTATATCTCGAAAATTATAGAAATTCGTTGAAAAACAGAGAAGCTAACATTTTTTTTACATTCATTTCGCCATCATTCCTATGGCAGCTATACAGCTATAATACGATACAGTGGTCCGATTTTGGCCGTTCCGACATATATACTGCGTGCTAAAGAAATACGACTATGCTAAAAATTTCAGCCCGATAGCTCAAAAACTGAGAGACTAGTTCGCGTAGAAACCGACAGACAGACTAGATCGACTCGGCTGGTGATGCTGATCAAGAATATATATACTTTATGGGGTCGGAGATGCCTCCTTCACTGCGTTGCAAATATCATGGCAAAATTATAATACCCTCTGCAAGGGTATAAACACTAAGACAGCAGTTTTCTTTCTGTGGGTTACAAATTTGGTAGATCTATCTCTTATAGTCTCCGATATCTAAAATCTACTCGGTTCAATTCTTTCTGATCAAGAATATATATTCGGAGGTGCCTCTTCCTGCCTGTTACATACATTTTCGATTGGCTCTAAGTTATAATACCCTCTCTTGTACCCTATGGGTACCGAGTATAACAAGATAGAGTAGACTGAAGACAAATTACGAGATCCTTTGATTCTTTTGTGAGATTTGCAAAATTATATTAGAAATGATCAAATGCTTGAAGAAAGCATCTCCTTAATATCTTGAAGCACTAATTAAGGGCCGTGATTTAGGAAAGAGTAATTCGTAATTCTCCTTTTCACAAGCAACCTTATTATATTGAACCTGAATTGAACATGTGGTCTTATTGGTCATGAGTCACAGAAGTCCACTTGTTCCACTCCGCGTATTGATTCTACTCGAGCCTTGTCTGTAGTGATATCAATGAGACAACCAACTTGAGTATCGCCTGGGTAGCTTCGAAGAAGTTTTTTGTTGCTTCAATGTAGAGTGTAGCCATTTGGTGTCACTTCACTCAGCTGGGCAAATGCTTTAGAAAATGACTTACCTCATGCACCACGAACAATTTGGCAAAACTTTTGTGCCATAGGCGCACTGAGAATCAGTCAAGGGCTTCTCATCGAAATGTGGAGCAGTTAGCTACACTGACAGCCACTCGACTACCTTAACAGCATCCGGCAGGCAGAGTATCCAATTCACAAGGCCGAGGATAGGGTTAAGGTTGTAATTTTGCCTTCGTTACCTATTTGAGTAATACGAATCTAATTTTTTGATAAACTTACTATTATGACGTTCTCACTTAGAAAACAGAGACTAACTACCAGGAAACAGAAAATATTTAGGTGAAAAAAAAAGATTCACAGAGCAATAAAATTGTATGTTGAGTAAAAGAGGTCAACAAATCGTATATTTTTGATACAAAAGAGCAGCTGTCACAACATAAGACTCAATTTAATAAGTTCGTTTACTTAATGTAAAAAAAAACTTAAAATTCTTAAAATTTAGAAAAATCTTTTTTGAATTTTAGCAAAAGGCGACCTCACCATTGTTTTAAGAAAACAACTATATTATTTCAATAGTGATTTTTCTTTGGTTTCAAGACATTTCAGATATTTTTTTTAAAACAAGAAAAGTCCATTAAAACCAGATAAAGAGAGGGGAAGAGCGACAGAGTCCCTCTCCTCTCAAAATTTGAGTCGCAGTTGCTCGGTCTTGCTCTTACCGCCCGATTTGCATCAGTGTTGCTCCGTCTCGCTCTCGCCGCCCGTTTTGAATCGCAATTGCTCCGTCTCGTTTTGCTTACGCGTATGCGTGTATTTCTGTCTTAGACGATATCCTCTGATTTGCAAGCATGGCGCAGTGCTTAGAGTGCTTGGGTCTTAACCTGACGGTCGCGGGTTCGAGTACCAGTCGCAGCAATTGTGTTCTCGAAATGTAAGTTGGTTTTTATAGACTTTGTATAATATTTATATCCATTTAACTTTAACATATTAACAAACAGAAACATTTACACCGGCAAAGCCTGATCCAACAATTGTATGCAAAAATATGTAATTACATATGTAAAAACTGCAGTACTAAGTTCGGTCTGGAAAGCCCGTCGTAGCTCTCAGTTGCGATAAGAAGTCCAAGTTCACACATAAGTGGGTAGGTGGAATAAAAAAAACTCTTACCCTCCCGCTAGCCACCAAACATTGCCTAAAAATAGAGACGCACGTCGCCCAAGCAGAATTCGCATTCCCAAGCTTGGATTCTCAGACACTCATGTTTAAATAGGCGCTAATGTTGGTTGGTTGATCGTAGAGCAAAGCCACTGACGAGATCGAATGGTATCAATCGAAACTCGTCTGGTAACCCGCTTTACAACAAAGATCTGTGTGTGATCTTGGCATATAGTCCAGTCTTGACTTCCATATGATAAGTTAAGCCGATTAGACCTCGAGTTAGCTAGAACGAGTAGTAAAAATTTTCATATTAGTATTTGTATTCTTAAAAATTGCACTTAAACTGAGTACAAAGCCACCTCTAAAAAAGAATTTTCTTATTTTTAGTCAATTTTTCCTTACAAATTTTTCCTATAAAAATCTTGCATTTCGCAACATGTTTGTAAACTAAGCAACGATCCACTGAAGTCAAAGTCAGCATCATAGTTTCCTCGCATTCTTTTATCTATATTTCCTTCTCTTGCGCCTATTTAACACCTAACCCTCAACAGTATATAGTATAGTTAGCTTTAGAAAGTACGTAGTAAGCTTTAGTAAGTAATTAAAATCAGGTCTAAAAATCGTCTGGGAAGTTCGGAAAAAATACACATGTGGTATTTTTTTTGGGGGAAAATTAAAAATAAAATAAACTTTTCCCCGATTTTTTTAATAAATATAAATTGTAACTCTTAAAAGTGATAAAAGAAAATTAACATCAAAAATACTAGTTATATTTTAATTTTTATTTAGAAATCAAAAATAAAGTTATTTTTGAAATAAAAGTTATTTTTGATTTTTATTTCAAATATTAAGAAATAAGAGTAATTTTTTGATTTTTATTATAACAAGAAAGGAAGCTATCTTCGGCAAACCGAAATTTGTATACCCTTGCAGTTTGCAATTATTGAAAATCGATTTATTTTGGTTACAATTGAAAAATATCTTAGTTTGTAAACATTTTACATCTTACATGTAGAATTTTACATTTTACATGTAGAGTTTTTCTTTTACATGAAGAGTTTTACATTTTCACTTAAATCGACCGATCTCTTCTATGGCAGCTATATGATATAGTTGTCTGATCTTAATGAAATTAAAACCGTAAATTTGGAACTATACAAAACGATTATATCTCGAAATTTATAGAAATTTGTGGAAAAACAGGAAAGTAATAATTTTTTTACATTAATTTTGCCATCATTCTTATGGCAGCTATAGGATATAGTGGTCCGACTTCGGCGGTTCCGAGATTTATACTGCGTACAAAAGAAATAAGACTATGCTGAACATTTCAGCCCGATAGCTCAAAAACTGAGAGACTAGTTCGCGTAGAAAACGACATACAGACGAAAAGACGGGCAGACAGACGGACATGATCAAGAATATATATACTTTATGGGGTCGGAGATGCCACCTTCACTGCGTTGCAGATATCATGGCAAAATTATAATACCCTCTGCAAGGGTATAATAACACTTATTTCTCAATTTTCAAAATAAACATATAATTATTATATTTGATTTTTAATTTTTTAATCATTTTTAAGAGTTATATTTAATTTGTATAATAAAGCGTAGTACTAACATCAACGAAAAAAATCCATAATCGGAAAACTTCGGCAAGAAGAAGTGGTGTTTCGTTTGGTGGGGTACTAAGATGAACGGAATTCCGTGAGCGATCCGGGTAAAACGGTTGACAGAACAAACCAATAAACAGCTGTGGTGAAGGAGGAAAACGCTGTTCGGTTAGAGCGCTTCGACAGCCTAGAGGATAATGTTGAATTGATAAAAGCCGTAAAGGCGAGGCATATTATATAAGATTTAACGATTCAAATATAATTTAATTACATTTTTATTGACAATTTTATTGAAAATTTTTGTATTGGTGGCGATGGCGTTGTCGCCACTTTTTTTTGCCTTCACCTCCATTGCAGCGTAAAACATTAATAATAAGCCCAATCAAATGCGTTTAAATTAATTTTTCTTTATAAAGTGTATTTATAATTCGTAATTTGCACCAACTCGAGGTCTATAGTCAACCTGATCTTCATATACAGAAATCAGATTTGTTGACCATTAATTGCCAGATACACAGATCGTTTTTGTCAGAAGACAAATGCAGCAGGTTTGTTCATAAAGCCTGTTTCACTCTTACCAAGGAGATCATACGTGAACTTTTATACTAGTGCCTTGCTATACCCGGACTTGGAAATCTGTAAGACCCTATGCATTAACTTCGGCCGCGCTTAATCTTGGAGGGCAGATGGGGGAGTTTTATTTCCCCTACCACTGTGTGTTTTTTCTGAACTTTGTTCCGTTAGAACTCCCATCGGGAATTAACTCAGTAACGGTGTGTTGATTTTCCATTATTTTTAATTCTAAAAAAAAATAAAAATGGCCTGCCATTAACAAGTCAAAAGCCAGATCCTGCTGAGCCGTAAAAATGAGCAATATATTGTGTATGTCCATGCAAAAAAGAGGAAAACAGTATGCAAACATCTGCTCCTCTTGTTAAAAAACGTATGGTCAAAAACTCGATAAAGTAAATTAAGCAGAAAAATTGTTTTTTTTTTTTCAAAATTGTTATCTAGTTTTTATTTTTCTATAAGAACATAACCTAAAGTATCGGGAACTTTCAAGTAAAGCATAAAAATCACATTTTGTGATATTTTTCGAATTGAAAAAACGTTTTTTTTTTTACATTCTCAAATTTTAACTCAATACCAAAACAACCAATCAACCAAATTAAGGATACTATTAAAATGGTCTCATTTTTGTTATATTTTTCGAATAACAATGAACTTGATTGCGATTTCAAACAAGGAATGTATTAGTAGTCCAATATTGTCGATGGATGGGAGACTGTAGCGGGGCAAAATTAAACAGCCTTCAGGTAGCAAAGCTAAGAGGAAGCAACATAATTTTTCATGATAGATCAAAGGAAAAGTCAATGGTCAAATGAACAAAGAGAATTCGATTATGTTAAGGGAAAATCCTAAAATAGTATCAAATGGACTCGTGAGTTAGGTTAGTAAATTTATCTGATTTCAAAGTCACAATTCTAAATTTTTTAAATATCGGACGTTATATATTAAATACATCGCTCAATTTTCGGTTTCCCGAAGCTGGCTTTCTTTCTTACTTAAATTTAACTCCCAAAAAAGACATCTGTTACCTACTGTGCACTGTTTTTATTTACGTTTTATCCTAGTGCCATAAGCTTAGGCAAGCTTTTAAGTTGACATATGGCGCCAGTCGATTTGCGAACACTTATATTAAACTTTTAGTCAAACACGACACATTTTTGGCTTGCTGGGAAAAAGCAAGGACTTCTAATAATATAATTTCACCGTTTATTATTTCCTGTTTTGTCGTTTAGCTCAGTATTATGGTTAAATATTATATTGTCAATTTAATACATTTTATTTATGTTGATAACAGGTTTCTATTACTTATGGTGTAGCCGAAACTTAAATACAGTCTGATTAACATTCCAGTAAGTATATATTATATATTTTTATTGATATAAATTTGAATTACAAATAACAATTTTAAAGTAAGATGTACGATTCGAGGGGCTCTTATTCTGCACCACACGAGGATGATTCTTCAATAATAGTTTCGCGAAATTGGCGTCTTAGTGGTATGTATTTTTAAAACTTTAAGACCTACATTTTCAGCGATGTACACCTGCCATAAAAAGTCTGCGTACAAACTTTACGCCAAACTTTGACGGCTTAAAAAAAATATAGTCTTATTGAAGATATCGTCTTGATTTTTTTATATTAATAACACATTTGTTTGCAATAAACATAACAAATTTTCATTTATTTAAATCAACAACTTTTTTAACTAAAATCGAGAAACAAAAAATTGCCATTTTTTGGGCAAGAAAAAGTCTGCGTACAAAAGCGAAGAACGTCAAATTAACGGTAATTAAAGATTTCTTTTTTGGCATTGATAACTGCAAACCAAACATTGTTTACTTATTGCTAATCATTTTTATACCCGCTACCCATTGGGTACAAGGGTATTATAAGTTAGTCGGATCCGGGAATGTATAAAAAATCTCCGACCCTATGCAGTATATATGTATATTCTTGATCAGCGTCACTAGCCGAGTTGATCTAGCCATGTCCATGTGTCCGTCTGTCTGTCCGTGTGAGAGAGCAGATCTCAGAGACAAGAGAAAGAGAGAGAGATAGAGGAAGATAGAGAGAGAGAGAGAGATAGAGAAGAGAGAGAGAGATAGAGGAAGAGAGAGAGAGAGATAGAGGAAGAGAGAGAGATAGAGGAAGAGAGAGAGAGAGAGACATAGAGGAAGAGAGAGAGAGAGAGATAGAGGAAGAGAGAGAGAGAGAGATAGAGAGAGACAGACAGAGAGAGAGAGAGAGATAGAGGAAGAGAGAGAGAGATAGAGGAACAGAGAGAAAGAGATAGAGGAGGAGAGAGAGAGAGAGAGATAGACGGAATACTCAGCTGTTGCTGTAAAGCTCTGACAGCTCTCCCAAACTTGAATGCTCTGAACCTACTCTCGCTGGATCACCGCACTCTCCTGGACTCTCCCGAGCTACTCTGCTGCTCCTGTTGTTGCCGCTCCTGCTTCAATCTGCGCTGGATTTGGCAGGTCTTTTGTACTGCTCTCTCAATCTGTCAGCTTTGAGCCTACTCTTAGCTGGACCGTCTGTGGCTACTGCGCTTGCTCTGCTTATTTCATAAAGCTATTTACGTCTCTCTTTTGTGCGCTCTCTTAACTTAGAGGTTTGCATCTTAACACTGGACAAAATGAGTATAATCTGCACCGCAACGAAATGTGAATTTAGCGGAGTTTTCACTGCTGAATCGTATCTCACTTGCTGGCTGTGCGATAACCGTTCCCACCTAAAATGTGCTCATGGTGAGTGGAATGTGAAGTGGCGGAGTACAGCGGCGTACCGCAGTGCTCCTGATAGTTACCGCGCTGGCCCGCTTTGCCACAGCGGAGGCCGGTCCAAAGGAGTCCATATGGCAAGGAGATGATCCGGTGATGCCCAGTTGGCTGGGGCGCAATCAGCTGGAGTCCATGAGGGGCCTGGTGGCTCCACTGCTCAGATGCCCCAGCTCGGTCCAGGGGTGAGAGAGTGTTTGTTGTGCTTTCTCTTTCACTGTCTCTTTGTCCATTATGCTTTCTCTTTGTTTAAATGTGGCTGCGCCCACTGCAACTTGCTGGTCACGACAGCTGATCGCACAGTCAGCTGATCGCCAGTGTTGGACATCGCGCAAATACTCTGCCCACCAGGTGGCGCTGGCAGGTAGATGTTGATTGCCAATAGGGATCGCTGTCGCATCTGCTAATGCACGCTGACAGAAGGTCGTAGCTATGGGACTCGTACGCGATCGCAGCCGGAAGCGGTAGCATACTTTACCGCGCTGCCGTGCGATTTCCTTGGATGAAGGTCCTGGATCCTTCGCCAAAGCGTTCGGAGTCGGTTCGCACAAGGGAATAATTGGTGTAAAAAGTCAAGGACCAGACCAATTGCCATCCCCACCGCTTATGCGGCACACCTCACATCGGGGCTCTGGCGACCGAGTTGGAGCGGTATAACTCCCCCCGGTCAAGTCATGGGGAAACTTATGGCCACCGTTGGATCTACTCAGTGTGCAACCCAACCACTCTCCGGCGGCCCCCAGCTTACACTGATCGCAGCGACTGCCCCCATATTGGGCGGCTGCGTGGACTGAGCGCCCTTGCGTCTGAGTCATACTGGCCGGCAAAGGATCGCCCCCTGGCAGTAGGTATAAACTGCAGCCCTTGAAAATCCACACCGCGTCTGCGCCACATTGGCCGGCGGGGTTGTCTGCGTCTGCACCGCATCGGTCGGCAGCACCCACCACCTGGCGGAAGGTATAAAACGCAACCCCAGCAGCAGGGTTATTATGCTCCAAGCATCTAAGAAATGTCGAGTTTAAACAATATTACTCCAGGTGGCAACCACATATGTGGAAATCAACCCGCGGTGAACTCCGCGGCAAGGGCACGGATTCTGGAGGCCCTAACTACCATTCCTCATAGTACTAAGGCACCGGCGGACCACTTGGCCGGCGTCCCAGAACCTGCGACAAGTGATTTACAAGATCTGAGCGCCTTCAGAGAGGCTCAAACTGAAGCGGACCCTCCAGGCGGCAGCTCTTCAGCGCACCCCCGCACCAGAAGCAGCACAGGACCACTGTGGGCCCGAGAGAGGAGCGGATACAGCCACCCCAAAGGGCAGGGATTCCCTAGCCCCACTGGGCCAGCCCATCCACCCAAAGGTCAAGGCGCCCCAGCCTCTGATCTTGGAGATGGGGGCGATCCTGACGACGTAGTCGCCAAAGCGACAGAGCAGAGAGTCCGCACTAGGGCCAATCAGGACATGATGAACGCCCTAGCGAGGCTCAAGGAACTGCAGTTGGAGTTGCTGCAGCAGAACGCGCGAAGCGCCGTCACCATTAGTGACCTCGGACCAAGGATGCCAGTCGTCCCTGAGCCATAGCGCGCTGGTGTTTGCCGAGAAGTCAGCCCAGACTTCACCGGCCTTG
This sequence comes from Drosophila triauraria, assembly GCA_014170255.2. Lineage (NCBI taxonomy): Eukaryota > Metazoa > Arthropoda > Insecta > Diptera > Drosophilidae > Drosophila > Drosophila triauraria. The sequence continues at coordinate 6,795,489 of JABJVT010000007.1, forward strand.
GAGGCAGGCCTGTTATCCCCAGCTATGGTGCTGTCGCGGGAACGAGCGGCACAAAAGAGAGAAGCAATCGCCAGAAGAACAAAAGTGGTCCCCTCCCACGCGATCCTGTCACACGACCGGCCCCAGCTAAAACCAAGCAGTCGATGCGCCGTCAGCGGGTAAGGAAGGATGGGCTGATCCTCAACCCTTCCCTGGAAATGACCTTCAGCGAGGTCCTGTGTCTGGTCACTCGTACCCAGGATCCCAGAATGAAGGAAGTAGGCGACAAGGTGACTAAGGTCAGGAGAACCGGAAATGGTGAACTGCTGCTGGAGCTCGGAAGTTCTGGGCCAGCAACTAATGATCGAGTCTCCATTCGCGCAGCCACGCCCCAGTCCGTCTTCGTCATCCACGACCTGGACGAGCTAGTGACCAGAGAGGAGTTGGCGGACGCGCTCGTCGAGCAGGCGCAGCTACCCACCGGAACTGTGACGGTCAAAGGCGTCAGAGTCTCAACGAACGGGGGCAAGGTAGCGACAGTGTCCGTACCGACCAGCTTGGCAGGTCTCCTCAACAAGCTCGGTAAAGTTAAAGTTGGGTGGACACGGTGCCGCATTAGAGAAGTGGAGTCGCGTCCTAAGTGCTTCAGGTGCTTAGAAGTGGGTCACATCGCCAGCAAGTGTACCAGTACCACGGACAGAAGCAAGTCCTGCTTCAGATGTGGGGCGGAAGGGCACAAAATTGCAGCGTGCACCAACCCAGCGAGGTGCCACAGATGCGTGGAGTTGAGGAAACAGGATGTAAACCATCAGGCCGGCGGGTGATACTGCCCAAGCAGAGCCAATCCCTCTAGAAAGGCATGAAGATGGTTCAACTTAATTTGAATCATTGTGCGGCAGCGCAAGATCTGCTGTCGCAGTCCGTCCGAGAAAGTGGTGCCGATTTCGCAGCCCTTAGCGAACCATACAGGGTACTCGCCAACCCGAATTGGGCCGCTGACAGCACCAGGAAGGCTGCCCTCTGGACTTGTGGTAGCGCAGCAAGCCGGATGTGTGACATTCTGTCAGCAGAAGGCTTTGTTCCCGCACGGATAGGGGCGTGGTGGGTCTACAGCGTCTACCTCGCTCCCAGCCTGTCGCTCATCAAATTTAGCGATAGAGTGGATCAGCTTGTGGCGGACGCCAGAGGAAGGTTCCGTCGCTAATCGCCGGGGACTTCAACGCCTGGGCCGTGGATTGGGAAGCTCTCGCACCAACGCTAGGGGTAACGTCGTCCTCGAGGCTATTTCCCAATTGGATACCGCCCTCCTGAACACAGGTCATCAGCAGACTTTCAGTCGAGCGGGAATAGGCTCGATGGTGGATCTCACATTCGTGAGCAGCTCTAAAGCCAGGAGGTGCACTTGGGAGCTCAGTGAGGAATACACAGCTACCGACCATTTCGCGATATTCACCACGATCGATGAGCAGGAGGCGTTCCCCGTCCCTCATCCCGCACTAACTCGTAAGAGTTACAAGGTGGAATCGCTCAACATCGAGGCCTTCGCGGAGTGCATTGCTAGTTTGGAGTGCACTTGCAACGCTGAGCAAAGGGCTGAGTCGGTAACCCGTCAACTTCAAGCAGCTTGTGACAGCTGCATGATAAGAAGGAGAGAACACTCTCGTCACCGCGAACCAGTTTACTGGTGGAAGCAGACGATTGCCAATGCCAGAAGGGACTGTTCCAAGGCAAGGCGCCGTTACCAACGCTCTCGCGGAACCCCGTTCATCTGGAGAGGCGGTCTGAGTATCTGACCTGCCGACGAGCCCTCAAGGCGGCTATTAGAACCAGCAAGCAAAGGTGCTTCGCCGACCTCTGCGTTTCGGCGGACAGCGATCCTTGGGGAAGCGTATACAAGATCGTGGTGAAAAGCTGAACAGCTCCAGACAGTTGGCTCCACTAACCCGAGAGAGTCTTGTACGCATCGTCGAGCACCTGTTCCCAAGGATATCAAATCCACTGGTATCACCCAGCAACACTTCGCTGGCGTGCTACGAGCCCGTCTCGGCAACTGAAATTGTGGCGGCAGCAAGCAGGGTCAACGCTTCCAAGGCTCCCGGCCCGGACAACATACCGAATCGCGCCCTCAAGCTGGCCCTCTCCCTACGGCCAGAGTTATTTGTGGATGTTTTCGACGGCTGCCTTAGGGCGGGCATCTTCCCGGCAAGCTGGAAGATCCAAAGACTGGTGCTCTTACCGAAGCCGGAAAACCGCCGGACCAGCCGTCATCGTTTCGGCCTATATGACTCATAGACGGAGCTGGAAAAGTGCTGGAGCACCTGATTGGCACCAGGATCCAGAAGGCTATAGTGGCAGCTGGCGACCTCTCTGATGCTCAATTCGGCTTCAGAAAGGCAAAGTCAACCAAGGTGGTAGACATCGCCAGGGCTGCTATCGCAGGCCGACGCTGGAAAGGAGGGACAAAGGAATACTGCCTCATTGCGACGTTGGACATACGCAATGCGTTCAATACGGCGAGATGGTGCAGCATTATGGAGGCTCTGACCAACTTCAAGGTCCCCCGTACTTACTCAGGATAATGGGAAGCTACTTCAATGAGCGGATCCTGAAATTTGAGACGCCAGCAGTATGGGAATCCATCGGACTGTCCTGCGGCGTTCCACAAGGTTCCGTCCTGGCCCCCATTCTGTGGAACGCCATATACGACGGGGTACTCCGCCTAGCACTGCCAGGTCGAACTGAACTGGTGGGTTTCGCGGACGATATTGCGGTCGTAGTCGTCGCCAAGGAGCTGGCCACGGCGGAGGACCTCTGCAACAGAAGCGTGAGCATGATCCACGCATGGCTGACCAGAGTGGGTCTCCAGCTGGCCCCCAGAAGACCGAAGCCGTGCTCGTGAGTAGCAGAAAACGAGTGGAGACTGCAACTATACGAGTCTGCGACGCGCCGATCAGATCGTCCAGAGCGATCAAGTACCTTGGGGTGATGGTAGGCACGAGGCTTTCGTTCCGCGAGCATCTTGCATACGCAAGCACCAAGGCGGCGGTTTCGTTCCGCTCTCTATCGCGTATACTGCTGAACCATAGAGGCCCGAAACAGAGGTCGAAGCTGCTTTTGACCAGCGTGGTTAGGGCTACCATGCTCTATGCCGCGCCGGTATGGCAGCACGCCATGTCGACGCAGTCGTACAGCCGATCATTGAACTCCACCCACAGACTGGCTGCCCTCCGTATCTGCAGCGCATTCAGGACGGTATCGGATCAGGCTGCGTTAGTCCTGGCAGGGACTCCACCGCTTGATCTCCTTGCCTCCGAGCAGGCTTCTGTATACGAGCAAGTTCGCGGAAGAGCCCTAACTCCTGGAGAGAGGAGCGGCGCGCGCCGTGGCCAAGCGGACGACCCTGGCATCATGGCAAACCCGTTGGGAGAGTTCATCTAAGGGACGCTGGACCTTTCGCTTGATCCCAAACCTGGAGGCCTGGACCAGCAGACATCACGGCCAAGTGAACTTCTACCTGGCTCAAGTACTGAGCGGACACGGCTGTTATCGTGGCTACCTACACAGGTTCGGCCACGAAGCCAGCGGAGCATGCGAGTGGTGCTCAGACGGAGACGAGGAGTCGGCAGAGCACGTACTCTTCAAATGCGACAAGTTCGCGATGGAGGACACGCACTGGAGGAGGAGTTGAACGCAGCGATCTCGACGGACAACCTGGTGAATATCATGCTTCGCAGCGACGCCGACTGGCAGAAGGTCAGCGACTTTGCCGCGCTCATCATGACCAGACTAAGGTCTGACGAGCAACGAAGACGAGAAGTGCGGTAAGGGTTGGGCCCTCTGCTTTCGCGAAGCAATGCTTTGCGGCGGTACCGCGGAAGTGTCGGACCCTCCTGTATTACCCCCCCCCCCCCTGTATATTTTTGACCAAATAAATGAATTAAAAAAAAAAAAACCTCAAATGTGCTGGCATTGGTCTTTATGGCCGAATCAGCGATCTTCTTGAAAAAAATATTGGATTGACCTGGTCTTGTCTGGCCTGTCGTGAAATAGAGGCCGAAATGCTCACGTTTATGAAGCAAACTCGTAATGGTTTTCTGGAGGTTCGAAAGCAATTTATCTCCCTCAACGACCAATTTCTTAATCAGGAGTCCCTGTTTCTTGGCCTTAAACTCCTCAGCGAATCACCGAGACGTAAAATTGCAAATACTAACCACCTGCAAGTAAATCTGTGCACTACTCCTGCCTCCCACCTGCCAGTAAGGGATTCTGCTATCTCACCAGCCGTCTCATTCGCTGAGTCGATTGACCCAGGGACCAATTCGACCTCAGATCTTCCTGATCGATGGAGTATCTGTTGCTCATCCCTCCTCGGCGACGTATAATGCTCTGGCTGCTGCTAATTGTCCAACTCATCTGCCTGGAATGATCACTGATCTCCTGCCGACTGCTAATTTTGTTCCTGTCGCTGCTGCTAGTAGTCCAATTCCTGAAATGGTTACTGATCAACTGCTCACTGCTGATCCTGCATGTCATCCGATTATTGCTGCCGCTGCTGCTAATGATCCGAGTATTGTTGCTGCTGCTGTTAGTCATCCGATTGCTGTCCCTGCTATGGTGTCTAACATCTGCACCACTGCTCCTTATGGTGTTGAGTGCGGATCAACTACGAAGTCCAACAATGCTGCCAGTACCTTCGGTCCCAAGCCACTGATGGGCGTAGCCCCCCATCCCGTTCCTCAGGACTATTGCTCAGGGCCGTGGTTAAAAATCACGTTTGCTTAAAACTTGGAGTTTCTCCGAATGACATCATAATCACTAAATTTAATTTTAAACATAAGCGTAGTATATCGACATTTAAAATTATTCTTCCAGGTTCCTTTTTGACCAAAGCTCTTGACCCAAATATTTGGCCTGAACACACGATACTTAATGAATTCCTTTACAAGAACTCTAACCGGAATCCCAGCATCAATACTCCAAAAAACTAAATCATATTTTTTGCGTCCATTAACAAAATGTACGTAGTATTCTAGGTAAACTAGCTCAAATTTATTCTAATAGTGCCTCGTTTGAATTTGATGCTATCGCCTTTTTAGAAACGTGGCTCAACTCTTCAGTTTTGGATCATGAAATTTTAGTTAATAACACAGGTCGACAAAAATCGACCTTTTTTCGTGCCGGCGAATAAAAGCCATTGATTCTGATAGATCTGAACCGGTACATTACTAGTCCGAAACTGAAAAGTTTCCATCACCCACCAATTTTGTGAAAATCGCGGTAAAAGTATCATGCACTGCTTGAATCGGCACTTTTCAAGGCTAAAAATAACTCCCAAACCTTACGTAGCATAGAGCGGTTATTCAGCTTAAAAAAAGCTTTGGCCTTTCTACTTCAATATTAAACAAGAATATTCAATGGGAGACCTCTCGTTCTTTAGTTATAATGCATTTTACAATCTTAAATTGGTTCATGGCTTCCTTGTGACGACTCAAATCTTCTTGTATCGGACACTCAATATGAATTTACTGACGGTTTAACTGACTCTTAACTTGTGCAAATTAATCTCGTCAAGAATAATCGAGATAGGCTTTTAGACCTCATATTTGTAATCAATGCTTCCTTGGTATCGGTATCCAGATGTTGTCCTATGTCCTATCGATATCTGTTGAATGTTGTATCTCTGAAAATATTGTCACTTCGTCACTTCCTACTCATGACAAATGTTTCCGTAAAACTAACTTTGATGGTTTATATTTATCTTTATCACAAATAGATTGGTCGTTCTTAACGAATTTCAATGAAATTGACTCTGCTGTGAATTCATTTAACTCAGCTATTGACTCCGTAATTGACACTTTTGTTCCGGAATTGACTTTTTCTGCTTCCCATAAGCCTCTATGGTTCAACAAAAACTTGTCTTACCTAAAAAATAGAGTGTCAAGCCTCGTTAAAAAATACAAGAAAAGTGGTTCCCCGCATGTCTATGCTCAATGTTTATGTCAGATCACAATTTCTCGCGCTGAATTCTCAACTTTATTCACAATATCTTACACAATGTAAATCCGATTTTCGATCTGATCCAAAACAGTTCTACAATTTCGTAAATTCAAAACGCAAGTCTAATGCCTAGCCTCCATCGCTTAGTTTCCTCGACCAATCTGAATCTTCCTCGCTGGGCATATCCAAACTATTTGCATTATTTTTCTAGTCTACGTATACTTCTGTCTCCTACGATTCTGGTTCTTCCTATCCTTATAGTTAAGCTCATGCTAACGATATCTGCGTACCTTTCTTTGCGGATAGTGATGTTCTGCATGGTTTAAAAACCATTGACATGTCCTACTCTGCTGGCCCTGACAATATTCCGAGCTGTGTCCTTAGGCATTGTGCCCAAGTTCTATGTCTCCCTTTGACCTATCTTTTTAATCTATCGGTAAAACATTGTTCTCTCCCAAGTATTTGGAATAAGTCTTTTATCATTCCACTCCATAAAAGAGGCTCTAGATCAAATATCTTAAGTTATCGTGCCATCGCCAAGCTCTCGGCTATCCCTAAGCTTCTGGAGCATTTGATAACCCGTCAATTGCAACACCTATGTAGAAGCCTGGTGTCACCATCTCAACATGGATTTTTTAAGGATATTTACAACTTTCAATCTTATTCACTTATCTGATCAACCGAAGGTTTCAAAGTCGTCGGCAAGTTGATGTTATCTTTAAAGACTTCAGTAAAGCATTAGATTCTGTAAATCACTCACTCCTTCTTCAAAAACTATCTCTTTTAGGATTTTCCCCTTCTATTCTAAAATGAATCGCTTCTTATTTGTCAAACCGTACTCAACGTGTTTTGTTCAATAATGTACTGTCTAATTTTATCAATGCCACTTCCGGTGTCCGACAAGGCAGTCACCATGGCCCACTTCACTTTATCTTGTTTAGTAACGACCTTCCAAAAGTGATATCATCTGTTCTAATGTATGCCGATGATGTCAAGATCTGCCTACCATACTCAAATCGACTCTCACTTAATGATCTTCAACATGACTTAAATTCTCTTCTCAATTGATATTCGATAAATATTATATTTCTTAACTTCTCTAAATTTAAACTCATGACCTTTTTTCACTATTCTCCTCATCCTTTCTCCTACTCCCTGGGGAATCATTCACTTGATCGGATAGAAGCATCTAATGACATAGGAGTTCTTTTCGATCACAAATTAAGTTTTAAGAGCCACATTACTGCCATGGTAAATAAAGCTAAAGGTGTCTCGGCATTTATTAAGCGATGGTCCAAAGAATTTAATGACCCTTATGCTACAAAGACTCTCTACGTATCCTTAATTCGACCAATCTTAGAGTATTGTTCCTGTGTGTGGAGCCCGCAGTACAAGGAACAGCAAGATCTAATTGAATCTATTCAGAAGCAATTTCTTATGTGTGCCCTTCGAAATTTTAACAGGGATTCTGATAGATTCCCGACATAGGCTTAAATTAATTGACCTTCCGTCCCTACATCATCGGCGAGTTTGAAGTGGAGTGATCTTCGTCCACAAGCTTTGTCTTGGTCTTATCGACTTTTATTAAGTAATGTAAGTAACTAATTATGCTCAGCACGACCCATTTAGAGTTTTATGTAAAAATTTCAATGCAGTGAACCATATTATAACTAATGAATCAATCGAGGTTATTACAAATAACATTTACATGTTTCTTGAATCGTCCGAACTGTAATTTTGTTAAGTTTACGGTTTTAAGCCATATTGCTAAGAATTTAAGTTCCGCTTTGCTAACCGATATTTGTTATGCTAAATAAATAAATAAATAAAAAGTCTCTGCTAACTTCCGAGGAAAACCTCACGGAAATATGGACATATTCCTAAAATTATTTTTAATTTGTTTGTTTTGCTACTATGGGAATGATTTTTAATTTATGTTAAAGAAAAATGTGATTTTGTTGAAAATACTAGATAGAGAGAAATCCGAAAATGTTATCAAATTAACTTCCGAGTGAAAACTGAATCAAACCTCTATGTCTTTGTTTTTTATACCCGGTATATATACAAGGGTTTTATAAGTTAGTGCCAACCAAAAATGTATGTAACAGGCAGAAGGAGAAATCTCCGACCCTATAAAGTATATATATTCTTCATTAGCGTCACTAGCCGAGTCGATCTAGCCGTGTCCGTCTGTCCGTCTTTCCGTCTGTCTGTCCGTGTGAAACAGCAGACCTTAGAGACTATAAGAGCTAGAGTTACCAAATTTGGTGACAACATTCTGTTGCACGCAGATCAAGTTTGTTTTAGAATTTGGCCACGCCCACTTCCGCCCCCGAAAATCTTAAAAAACGGTTAATAAGCTATAGGTATGATTTTCGGCTTAAAGTAAATAGATAGACTTAATGAGTAGGCAATCATGGACGTGTACTGAAAACTTGAGTAAAATCGGATGATAAACATAGAAGTTATTAAGCAATAAAGTTTCTGTGTAAACTTCTTGAGAGAGAGAGAGAGCGCACGTGCGTGTTGCTGAACATGTTCCTAGCAACATTTGTCTTTGTTGGGTGTTGCTCAACATGTTCCTATCCACATTTGTCGCTTTTGAGAGTTGCTTAACATGTTCCTAGCAACATTTGTCTCTTTTGAGTGTTGCTTAACATGTTTCTAGCAATATTTGTTTTCATTTGTCAACATTTCCTTTTTTCCATGTTCATGTGCTGTTTAATTTTACCCACAATGCTTTGGGTACCGGGTATCTTATAGTCGGTCACACTCGACTGTAGCTTTCCCACTTGTTTCAGATGTTCATGTGCTGTTTAGTTTCACCCACAATGCTATGGGTTCCTGGTATCTCACAGTCGGTCACACTCGACTGTAGCTTTCCCACTTGTTTTTTTCTGAGCTCGGAAGGTTTATTTAAGTTTCACTTAAAGTTATCAAAATGGCGGCGGCCGAAAGCAGTTTGCAGTTTTTTTTTCCTCTCTTTTTTTCCGGTTTAGTCACAGTGTTTTGTTGTTTTCTGTTACTTTCTTGTAGCAACTTTTAATATAGTATAAAGTGGTGTTCAACGGAATAATATAAAAATTGTGAAGCCGTAAGAAAGTGTTATGGAATATACGTACACTGGTGGGCAAATATAGTTTATCATGGCGGTGCCTAAGTTTCTTTTTTAAATTTTTATTTATTTTAAAGAGAAAACTATTTATGGATTGAACATAATTCATTTAGTTACAATGTATTAAATTATAAATATAACAATAATTTTCCTTCTTATACCCTTATAGGGTATTATAGTTTTACCATGATATTTGCAACGCAACGGAGTAGCCATCTCCGACCCCATAGAGTATATATATTCTTGATCAAAATCACCAGCCGAGTCGATCTAGCCATGTCCGTCTGTCAGTCCGTCTGACTGTCTGTCCGTCTGACTGTCTGTCCGTCTGACTGTCTGTCCGTCTGTTGGTTTCTACGCGAACTAGTCCCTCAGTTTTTAAGCTATCGGGCTGAAATTTTCAGCATAGTCTAGACAGACAGACGGAGATGCTTCCTTCACTGCGTTGCAAACTTCTAATCAAAATTATAATACCTTATGCAAGGGTATAAAAATATAAACGTATTTCAATAAATTTCGAGATACATATATCAGTTTTTTACAGTTTAAGAATTACTGTTTTAATTTCATTAAGATCGGATAACTATATCATATAGCTGCCTTAGAAGCGATCGGTCAATTTATATGAAAATGTACAATTCTACATGTAAAATGTAAAATGTGTAGTTAAATGTTATACAAGTTATTTTTTCCATTTTACTAAAATGGATCGAGTTTTAATGATTCAATTGCAGACTGCATGGGTATACAACTAACTATTATGTTTTATAAGTTTATTTTAAACTGAAAATTAATAAAAATGTAGCCTCTTTTGGTGTCTATGACTTTTTGAAAGCGATTAGGAACGGAAATGACCAAGATTTTAAGGTATTTTAAAGGAATCTCGTTCCAATTCATTGTGACCTCAGTAATGGTTTCTGCGTTTGTCCTGGTCAGATCTGTGCTTTTATTTCGCTTTATTAGCGACCACACATTCTCAATAATGTTTAAATCAGGTCTTTGTTGTGGCCAATCGAGGGGTTTCACTCCAACATCTCTTAAAAACCTAGTAATCATTCTGGCCTTATGGCAAGGAGCGTTGTCCTGTTGGAGACTAAATTCTTTTCCTATTAATCTGTCGCCGGAGGGAAACGCATGCTCGTTAAAGGTTTTTTAATATTGGTTCTGGTTCATGGATTTGACTATGGCAACCAAGTCTCCCACAAGTAAAATAATTCGAGGATATATAGACAGATCGGCAGAGAAGCTACCGAGTAGCCTGTACACAATTGCTCGGTTCTCGCAGCAGCATTCGGGTCTGTTTATATCATTCGGGTCTGTTAGCTTCGCACACATACGCACTAAAAAACTGTGTGTGTCTGGGTGCCGACCCCTGGTATATAGTATAAAACCGTATTTCTAGAACTGTAAAAAACAGCTATATCTCAAAATTGATATAAATTCGTTGAAAAACAGAGAAGTTATAATTTTTGTTTCATTAATTTTCCTATGGCAGCTATAAGATGTAGTGGTCAGATTCCGGCCGTTCCGACATATATAGCTGCAATAGAAAGAAGACTATTTGCAAAGTTTCATTCGGATAGTTCAAAAACTGATAGACTAGTTTGGCCAGACGGACATGTCTAGATCGACTCGGCTGGTGATACTGATCAAGAATATGTATACTTTATGGGGTCGGTCCTTCACTGCGTTGCAAACTTCTGGACAAAATTATAATACCCTGCAATTGTATAATAAATGAGTTGGAACAGAGGTCGAAGGAATTCGATGACCCCTACGTAACGGAGAATTTATGCGTTTCGTTAGTTTGTCATATTTAAGAACATTGATCTTGCGTTTTGAGTCCCCAGTGGGATGTCCACAGCAAACGCATTGAGTCAGTTCAAAAAAACTTTTTACTTTTTGCTCTTCGTGGCTTAAACTGGGATGCAATCCTTAGGTTGCCCTCTTATTCTAGTAGACTTCTCCTAATAAACATACCTTTCTTAGCAAACCGTAGAACGATTCTAGGCAATGTCGTTATGTATAACCTGATCCGTGGTGACGTGGAAAGCAGCGCTCTATTGTTAAATCGTACGAAATGCATGAACCCTTTAGTGCAAATTTTACTGATTTGTACAAAATTATCTCAACTGTAGATTGCCTTCCTAAACTAAAAACATTAATCTTAACCCACTGAGTACACTTGCAAGATAGCAATCAAGCTGCCCGATAGTAGTCTATATTTCAAAGAATAAGTCTTTTACTTATACTTTTTATTTGCGCCTATTAACACCTAACTCTAACAAGCATGTGCTTGATTTCGAAGGGTACTGACCGTATCCGTTATAGGCGTCATTATAAAGATTGGCCCAAGTGAGCCGATTTTCGTTGTTTTTTTAAGATACCTGATTCAAATTAAACAAATGGTCCTTTTATTTAATTATAATCATACATTTAAATTATCATCTAAATCGGAACACTATATCTTTTAGCTGTCATATAAACAACGTTGTTTTTTTAAGATTTCGGATTACAACTTAATAAATGGTCTTGTATCTTGTATCTTATAGCTGCCATATACAGGATTTGTCCAAATTAGCCGATTTTTGTTGTTTTTAAAGGTACCGGATTCAAATTAAACCAATGGCCTTTTTATTTAAATATATGCAATACATTTTAAATTTTATTCAAATCGGACCACTATATCTTATAGCTGCCATAGGAATGATCGGGACAAATTAGATGATTTTCGTTGTTTTTAAAAATATTAAAACTTAGTAAATTACTTTTAAATTTAAATACAGCCGTTCATTAAAAATTTCATACAAATCGGACCACTATATCTTCAATCTGGCCATATTATCCGATCTTCGTTGTTTTTAAAGATATTAAACTAAAACTTCGAATTGACAATGCAGATTACACAAACCAATTTTCGTGTTCTCTTCGTTCTCCGCACCTTCGTTTAACTGGGCAACAACACTTCCATAGGCTTTACCGTTAACTCGCTAATCCGAATGTAAATTGTTGTTGGATCTTTGCACAATCTACATTGAAAGAAATCAGTCGTACTTATCGTTGCAGGCAAGATGGTCGACATAGCGGAGACCAATTTCTTTTTAAGTGAAAATTGTTTTTGTGAGCCCCAATGTATTGTTTGTTTTACCGTATTAGTAGCTAAAAAAAAGTTTAATTTTCAAAGGCACTTCACTACGTATCACGGCATCATGGCTTCCTTATCACCTGAACAGATCGCAATTAAATACCAAGAATTACTTTGCGCGTTTTTTGTTACTGACGCGCTAAAAATAATCAAGCATATTGAAAAAAATAAATATAAATATTGACAGTTTACTATATAGTATTTAAGAAAATGAATCTCAAAAATTAAAAATAAATCTCTTAAAACAAATTTAATCTTTTTCCAGTGTGACCGCTTCTTAAGGCGCTCATTTGCATTTTTTGGGGGGTAAATGATGCGGTCATACGAAGTTAAAATAGGCTGTTTTATGTTTGTTGACTATATAATCCATTTGAAAAACAAGGCAGTTGCACAGATTTGCTGCTTTTTTTTTTTGAATAGCTCATCTGCGCACCGTCGCCGTGGCCCAGATTCTCTCGATCATGTACAACCGCCTCTTTTTCCCCTTACTAATTATCCAACATTTTTCCTGGATCCACAACAAGGACAAGAGCTGGTCTACCGGCTGCTGCAGGTGATTCTGTGTGTACCAAATGGAATTCACCACCATCTGGGTGGTTGCCGTAGCTACTCCTTCTGCCCCAAAATTTTTAGACTGGTGGAATGATTCGAGATTATTTTGATGGTACACCATATCCTTGCTGGCATACATTTCGCTGGAGGTGCGCTGTGAAGGATTTGTCCAGCCAGACACTTCTCCCATTAGCAGCGGCGGTGGCCGTCGCCTCTGATGCCTTCATCTCTGCCACCGAGCGTGACATCTCCCCGTGCTCATTAAAGCCATAACCAAATGACATCGAGGGAGCTATTTCCTTCCAGACCTTTATGTATACAAATGCTTTATATTGCCCATATTCCCTTATTATTGAATTTGCCTCTACCAATTTAATTACTACAACTTTAACTTTAAACTTATCTTCTTCTCTTTGAAACGCCCAGATTCGGATTTTGTGTAAATTATTGTTCTTGGCGGGATCTTTATTATTGAACTGTGTGAAAAAACGGTTAGAGAAAGTGAGAGGCCAATAGATGAGAACACCCTGTTTTATTAAAATTTTTATTGTGTTCGTCACCGCGCTCTCGAAATACCAAAAGTCTTTCCTTGCGCCACATGGTAACTCAATACGACTTTCTGAAATTTTTTCGTTCGTCTGCGTACCGGCTTTTAAAACAGCGCACTATGGGGCCTCTAGAACAAACGGCGTTGCAGAAATCAATATTTTATGTTCGCGTTCGATGTTTTGAATACGCAAATCTTATAGGTAATTGTTCAAAGATTTCAAATACAAAATGTTAATAGCCTACGATTTTATTTTTAAAGATTTACCGTTTCAAACAAAACATTTTTCGAATTTCAGGTCGAATTTCAAGAAAACTAGGTAATGGACCTTTGTTTTTTTCATTTATTAATGTACTTATTAGGTTTAAAATAAAAAAAACATTTTACTGTTTGCATCTTGATTCTTCAGGTAATTAATTTTTTACTAACTGTCCATATTTTCAATATTTTTCAACTTTGATGGAAAATAACTAAAATATACATTTTTATACATTTGCCATATTTTTGTAAAAAATTCTTTAAATATTTCTTAATCGAATTTAATAGAGTCTTGAAGCCCCAATACACCTCGAGGCAAAAAACGTAAGAAAGTCACGGTTACAGATGTTTTGTGCAGCCCTGGTGTAAAATCCCTGATAAACGTACGCCTGCTGGAACAAAACAAAATTATTAAAACAAAAAAAAATATATATATAAATATTTTTTTAAGAAAGTCACAATTTTTTTAATTAAAAGCAATAAAAATAAGCGCAAAAAAAATCTCAGAAGGTGAAAAAAATTTTTTCTTTGTAAAATAAACGTGATTTTTCTATGATATTATATTTACAAATTTTGACTTTGTTAAATCAAAAGAAATCTTAAAAAATCGTAGCACCTTTTTAAAATACGTTTTTAATAGATTAAACAATTATCTATCAATTGCCATTTACTTAATTATCTTACTTGATTCAAAAGTTATGATTTTTGCAACGCAAAAACTCAAATGGCCCCACTGTGCAGCGCTACCAAAAAGTGTTTCTCGACTTTTGACCTTTCGCTCTCTCTCTCACTGCTTTGAAACGCTGTTCGCGTGTCTGAGTACTAAGCTTTAAGGGTGAACATTGTGGTAATTCTAAGTTGATATCTGGTTAAGGTTGTGCACTCTGCTCCCTCAACACAAGTGTTGAAGGGGCGTTCTCTGCCTTAAGACTCGGACTATCAGATCTTAGATGCAACCTTACATCTACACCATTGTAAGAGTTACTGTTTGTCAAAATTAATTATAAATGAAAATGTATAATTTAGTCACTTTTCTACGGAATAAATTTTATTATTTTCAAAAAGTGGGCATTTTAATGATATATGTATTCTCACCCACCAACTAAGAATTTACATAATTCCTATCCCTATTCCCAAGGATAAAGACAATGCTAAATCTTTAGTTTTTTTTAAAGGAAAATTATTAAAATCGAAAAATAATCATAATATTTGAGTTTTACTTTTTGATTACAAAATCATAATTATTTATAATCAGTATAGATGTAATTCCACTTTGTTTCATGAAAATCGGTTCAGTTGAACTGGAGATATCATGGCCGCCAGTTCGAAAAACGTGTGAAAAAAAAAAAAACGATTTCCCAATTTAACGAATAGGTTAAGATCTTGACCACATCTCAACTAAAATTCAGGGTAATATCGATTTGAAGGGTGCGCTCTTGTACAGAATACTGCTGCTATATTTTTCCGCAGAAATAAATGTTTGTTTTTATACCACGTTTTAAGGCCGTGAGGCCGCATAACCCTTAATGGTACCAATGACCCAAATCAAATTAATACATTGTCTATGTATGTATATAAAGACGATTATTTAGTTTGTATCTTACTTCAACTTAATTTTGTAAATTTTGTTTATTTAACAAAGCTTAGCTATTTTTTCATAGCTAAATCCGACTGTTCATCACATCTAGCAAAGTTAACAGACCATCTAAAGGCGGGGTCCAACACTGTACCTTTAATCTAGTAGACATCTGGCCAAAAATTTATAAAAATTTCTCATTTTACTTAACTTTGAAAATCCACGATAAATCCATTTTGCAACGGATTTCTGAAGTTGTAGGCCTGTTTGATACTTTGGGCGATCAACTTTAGAAAAAACACGTCTTGATTTTTCAACGGATTTTTTCGAGTTTTAGGATGCTAGCAGCATGTTAACATTTGAGTTAACAGATTAACATTTCCACTTTTTCAAGTTTATCGACCTCCAGCACACAAAGTACTTATCCAATATACATAAAGTGTAAAAAAATCGAAAGGTTAGTTCATTACCTGTAAAATAAAACATCCGACGGCTAAATTGGTTGCCTACAACTCGAACCATAAAATGACAAACGTAAAATGAGCAGAATTTTTTTGTGTTAAACTTTAAAAAATCTTTAAAAAAAAACGTATCCATAGAAAAAAAATTAAAGCCATTTTCGTGATCTGGGGACTCAACTCTACCAGAATTTCGCATCAACAGGCTTGGAGCATTTTTTTTTTTTTATTTTGTAAACTGGTATATTTTATCAAAAAATAATCATTATTTAGTAAGTTTATTTTAGTATTTATAGAATAACAATTATTTTTTGATTACAAAATAATGATTATTTTATGAGTTTTATATTTTATAAAAAAAAAAATTGGTTGTCTGTAAAGTCGGTTTCCTGACGATAGTTGAACGTGACAACGTCTTAAGAAAATACTGATGGAATGGTAGCATTTTTCAAAAGAAAATTTTTTTACATGGTGTGTGAATAGTCAGAAATTAATAACTATTATTAATCTGTCTCCGTCAGGAAACAGCTACGAAAATGAGGGACACGGTGTGGATCTGTAGAGTATATTTTTTCTACTGCCTTCACTGGCGTTACTAATCTTCTTCTGTGCGTAGAGCTTTGGCCGAGCGCAGCGGCTGCATGTGCAAATGCAAGAGA
The DNA here is from genome assembly GCA_014170255.2 of Drosophila triauraria. Taxonomy (NCBI): domain Eukaryota; kingdom Metazoa; phylum Arthropoda; class Insecta; order Diptera; family Drosophilidae; genus Drosophila; species Drosophila triauraria. The sequence continues at coordinate 6,811,775 of JABJVT010000007.1, forward strand.
GGAAAGCATAACATAAGCTTTGATCTTAACATTATGTGTTTACATTCGTTTTACTTCATTGCTTACAATTTTATTTACTTCATGATTTAATTTAATGTTTATCTGCGACCGCGAAATGACTTAACAGTGGGATTGTAGGCGGTTCTGTAAAATAAATCGTCGTTCGATACAATATAAAAAAATTTTTCATAAAATTCTTCATTCAATTCTTCATTTTAAATTTAAAAAATAAAAATACAACATAATACTTGAATAAAATGTATTGTTTAAATTTCTATTCAATTGTTAAAATTTAAATTTTGATTTTATTATTTTAATATTATAATTACATTTTTTCAATTAGTTACTTAATTATTTTTGCAAATTTAATTGTAATTTGTTATAAAACAGTAATAATTTTAAATAATTCATTATAAGAACAAACAATGATTAAATTATTGTTTATAAAAAGTTTTTAAAAAGCCCGCCTCAATGTGTTTGATATAGGAGAAAATGTTCCCTTTGACAGATGGCTGGTCCAACCTGTCATTTCAGACACGGTGTTGTGTTGATATGTGGAAGATTTAATATTTATGTTTTAATTTTTTTAAATCAGAGCTGCGCTCGATAATTATTTCGATTGAATAGTAAAGCCATCGATTTTTTACTCAACGTGAAATAGTTCTGTTAACTTATTGTTTTAATTTTGACAATTATAGCATAACCTACAATCGTTGCACTAGCGGACCGATCCTATTCATTTTAATGATGAAAGCACGAATATTCGACAATATATCACTGAATATTTAATTAATATCGAAAAAATCATTACCTTTATCGCTGTAATTATCGTTGCTATAAACAATTGACACCACATTCATTTTTCTCTGCACTTGATACTCGATCAAAACATGTAAATGTACTATAGTATAGCAGCTGTCCACGCAGATGCATAGCTCACTTAAGTAGGAGAGAGACGGATGTCGAACGCTGCCGAACGCAAAGGCCGATTGTGCTTCTTTGTTGCTCGTTCCGCGCTCTCGCTTGCACTTTAAGCCTTACATGGAACGCCTCAGAGCGAGGTAACGCCGCATGAGTCATGTTTTTTCGTGCGTGCAGCCGGCTCTATCGAATTATAAGACGTTGTCACGTCAAAAAATAACACCAGTTAACAAAATAAAAAAAAAATTAATGCTCCAAACCTGTTGATGCGAAATTCTGGTAGAGTTGAGTCCCCAGATCACGAAAATGGCTTTAGTTTTTTTTTCTATTGATACCTTTTTTTTCAAGATTTTTTAAAGTTTTACACAAAAAAATTCTGCTCATTTCACGTTTCTCGTTTTATAGCTCGAGTTGTAGCCAACCAATTTAGCCGTCGAATGTTTTATTTTACAGGTAATGAACTAACCTTTCGATTTTTTACACTTTATTTATATTGGATAAGTACTTTGTTTGCTGGAGGTCGATAAACTTGAAAAAGTGGAAATGTTAATCTGTTAACTCAAATGTTAACATGCTGCTAGCATCCTAAAAACTCGAAAAAATCCGTTGAAAAATCAAAACGTGTTTTTTCTAAAGGTGATCGCCCAAAGTATCAAACAGGCCTACAACTCCAGAAATCCGTTGAAAATGGATTTATCGTGGATTTTCAAAGTTAAGTAAAATGAGAAATTTTTAAAATTTTTGTCCAGATGTCTACTAGATTAAAGGTACAGTTTTGGACACCGCCTTTAGATGGTCTGTTAACTTTGCTAGATGTGTTAAACAGTCGGATTTAGCTATGAAAAAAAGCTAAGTTTTGTTAAATAAATAAACATTTACAACATTACATTTACTGTTGAGATGTGGTCAAGATCTTACCCTATTCGTTAAATTGGGAAATCGTTTTTTTTCATTTCACAATGCCGATTCCTTATGTCTTATCTATTTATTTTGCGAAATTGTTATATTTATAATAATATAAAGTAACACAGAAATATTTATTTGTTTTAATTTTTTGCAATAAGTAATATCGATTTGAAGGGGGCGCTCTTGTACAGAATACTGCTGCTATATTTTTTCTGCAGAAAGAATGGTTTGTTTTTATGCTACGTTTTGAGGCCGCGAGGACGATTAACCCCTTAATCAATCAAATTAATACATTTTCTATCTATGTATATAAAGGCGATTATTTAATTTTTATCTTACTTCAACTTAATTTTGTAAATTTTTGTTTATTTAACAAAACTTAGCTAAATCTAGCAAAATTAACAGACCATCTAAAGGCGGTGTCCAAAACTGTTCCTTTAATCTAGTAGACATCTGACCAAACATTTTAAAAAATTTCTCATTTTACTTAACTTTGAAAATCCACGATAAATCCATTTTTCAACGGATTTCTGGAGTTGTAGGCCTGTTTGATACTTTGGGCGATCACCTTTAGAAAAAAACACGTTTTGATTTTTTGACGGATTTTTTTCGAGTTTTTAGGATGCTAGCAGCATGTTAACATTTGAGTTAACAGATTAACATTTCCACTTTTTTCAAGTTTATCGACCTCCAGCACACAAAGTACTTATCCAATATAAATAAAGTGTAAAAAAATCGAAAGGTTAGTTCATTACCTGTAAAAGAAAACATTCGACGGCTAAATTGGTTGTCTATAACTCGAGCTATAAAATGAGAAACGTGAAATGAGCAGAATTTTTTGAGTAAAACTTTAAAAAATCTTTAAAATCCATCCATATCTTTAAAATCGTATCCATAGAAAAAAAAATTAAAGCCATTTTCGTGATCTGGGGACTCAACTCTACCAGAATTTCGCATCAACAGGCTTGGAGCATTTTGAGTGTAAACTAGTGTAATCATTATTTCGAAAGTTTTATTGTAGTACTCATAGAATAACAATTATTTTTTTTATCATGAAATAAATAATAACTCATGAAATAATCATTATTTTTTGATTTTTATTATAAAACTCATAATGATTACATTCCATTCGATACAATTGAAGTTGAGGGTGATAACGGCTTCGCCAACAGAGTAGGACTTCCGTTTAAAGTTCCCAAAATGTTTGAAGCCAACATAGAATCCGACACACACTCGCTCGCATATTTCTGCGAACTGCAACTTAAAAAATCAAAACGTTGACTTTAACGTTAAAGACCTCTGCTAATATTTTTCACTGCAAATAAAAAATGCGTCAATTCTATGAGTCGTTGATTTGACCGTCCCCTTATATTTGCACTTAGCGGTATTATTGTAATAACCATTTGACTCAAAAAAAAAAAAAAACTAAACTAAACTAAAAAACAAGATCAATCGTTGACAGAAACTGGCTTTATTATAATTACATTCCAAACCCTTACACTACCTGACTCCCTGAACGTTGGATACGAAAAGATTCGCGTACGCCAATATATCCCAGTTCCATTAAGGTGCAGAAAATGTCTACGATTTGGACAAACGACTCCAACCTGTAAAAGCCCCGAAGAACTTTGCAAGAATTTCTCCGAGAAAGTCCACACAGAAGAGAATGAGAAACGCAACATCGAAAAGAGCAACTGCAAAAACGGTTTCCAAATAGACGAAAAACACAGCCCACTAGACTGCAGTTGCAAAACATTTATAAAACAAAAGAACTGATCAAAATAAAATCTACACAAAAAGTGGATCACAAAACTGCACTAGAACTATACTACACTCGTCGCAACCAACATTAGCAACAGCTTTGCCTCTGTCCTATCTAAACAACAGACTACAAACAACAACAAACACAACAAGAAAGAACGCTAACTTCGGCAAGCTGAAGTTTATAAACCCTTGCAGATAATAAATAAAAAAAATCTTATATATCGTTGAAATCCGAAATCTTTAAAAACAACGAAAAGCGGCTAATTTGCACCAATAGTTCATATATCAGCTATAAGATATTGTTCACACATGAACACGTATATATATATAAGAATTCTACGTAACCACCAACCCGCTGCAGCACTGTACTGATAAGCATGTGTCTGCATAGATTTAAATATAAACGTCACTAGGAATCGAGAAATGTATCTCGAACTGTTGCTTGGGTTAATCCCTTAAATATTTGTACAGCAACTATGTTTGTATGGTTTTGTTAGAGATAAGATTATGAGAATTCCCGAAGAAGAAGATAAAACTAGACATAAGATTTTCATGTTAGCTACCTAAGCTTGGACTTATTAAAAATAAAATCAGTTTGAATTATCAATTCAAGAAATCTAGACGTTTGCTTTATTTGCAGCCTCTCTTACAGATATAGTGGTCCCACTTGGATGAAATTTTAAATGTATGGCTATATTTAAATTAATTCGAAATTTACTAAGTCTTATTCCGACATCTTTAGAAAGAACGAAAATCGGCTAATTTGGCCAGATCATTCCTATGTCAGCTATAAGATAAAGTGGTCCGACTTGGACCACTTGCAGAGGGTATTATAATTATGATCAGAAATTTGCAACGCAGTAAAGGATTTCTGACCCCATAAAGTATATATATTCTTGCTCAGCATCACCAGCCGAGTCGATCTAGCCATGTCCGTTCGTCCGTTGCTACGCAAACTACGCAAAAGGCCGGAATCACAACTATATA